>OZ026629.1:66465357-66495357 GCA_964020975.1 Hermodice carunculata
CTCACCATTTTGCGTTGCTAAGGGATAGTTCAACCTTTGAAACATTTTTTTTTAATTAATACTTACATTACGCAAGGTGGAGGGGGTTAAATGGGTCTGTACACTTTCACAGAAAAAGGAAAATGATGGTCAATTTTTTGCCTATTTCGTGCAATTTGGTATGATTTTTTTGGAATATCATCATTTTGGGGGAGGCAGGGAGGGAGGGGGTCATGAAATTTAGCACCCTAAGTACTAATTAAAAAAATGATGATAATGTTGAACCACCCCTAACTGGTCTCACTTTTAACCTGAACCAATCACAACTGAGAAGCTTGAGTATGAGTGATTACTGAGAGAACTAATGTTCCGGGAAAACTGGACCCAGGATTCGCAGCATGCGAAAACTGTAACGGTCATTTAAATTCTAGAAGTTCAATTCCAACTTGAGCAGAAGTTCAAAAAATGAGTCACTCTATCTATCTATCTATCTATCTATCTATCTATCTATCTATCTATCTATCTATCTATCTATCTATCTATCTATCTATCTATCTATCTATCTATCTATCTATCTATCTATCTATCTATCTATCTATCTATCTATCTATCTATCTATCTATCTATCTATCTATCTATCTATCTATTTGTCTGTGTGTCTGTCTATCTGTCTGTCTGTCTGTTCGTCTGTCTATCTGTCTGTATGTAAATCTCCTATTAAACAACCACCGTAAAGAGACCTAATCGATATTAAAACCATACGGTCTTTACATTTGTATTTTAATAAACAAATATTAAGGGATTGAGAGATAGATAGAGAGAGAGAGAGAGAGAGAGAGAGACAGACAGACACATGGACGGACCAGAAGACATACAGAAAGATGCATGTATATATACAGACACAAAGACAAAAACCACAAATGAATAAATAAGCGGATGACCATGTGCATGCATAACAATATATTAATTTCAAACATTTGGTATTAGTGGTAGGGTAAAATGTACCATACATAAACACACAAGAACACGTGATTTACCAATTCTACCGATAGATTCGGATCTATATGCAGAAAAGTGTACCAGCAAGGACATCCACTCATTGACACGCTTCGTTTGATGCATACTGGCTTAACTACCAATAATTGTATGTAGGATTAATTTCAGCACCAAATCAAACATGTCGATGTAAAAATACACACACACACACACACACACACACAAACACACACACACACACATATACATATATATATATATATATATATATATATATATATATATATATATATATATATATATATATATATATATATATATATATATATATGAACGATGGAATGTGTTTAAAGGAACTATACAAATAAACTCTGGAATTAGTAACAATCAGCGATTGTAGTGTCAAGGTTCTACAATTATACAATTAAGCGATTGTAGTGCCCAGTTTCTACCAACTGCACGCAGTTTCGAGCATGCGGAAAATAAAAATGGATGCTGTAGACTCATAGATCATTCATCTGCACGTGCAAAGTGCAGCCTACACCAAAGAGAGCATTATTGGCTTCGTTACTGTGCTGTGCGTATAGCTGTGCGTACAATGATGGTATTACAATGTGGAAAATGGTACCGAATAGCACTTGCTGCTGACAGTGGTTTAGGTTAAGCTCATAACAGTGTAATCTTGAACCGCGATCGACTGTATGGGGAAAGTGCCACGGTTCAGATGCCCTGGCATCTTCTGGGCCAAATGACTTATCCTTACCCTTATCATGGTATATATCAAGGACATGGCAGAAGCGCGCAGGATGGGTCATATATGCATCAGCTGGCAAGCACTCCTGACAGCAACCATAAAATACATGCGCTCGAATTATTTACACTTTGATAAAATACAGAAGAAATTTGGTCACAATACAAGGGCGTTTGGTATCCATACCGTTCATTTGGTAAACATGATGAACAACATACACAATTTGGCATGATATTTGCTGTAGTAAGAGCGTATATATTTACATTGTTAATTTTGAAGCATTTTGATAATGGTTTACACTTTCACTTTTTCCTCTCATCAGTGTTGAGCTAACATTGCGAACATGAAAAATAAGTAAAGGAAATTCCATCCCGAGGTTACATGCTATATTTTAATTACCAAAACCTGCTGCAAAGCAGATAGCTTGCAGCGTTATCATGCATGCGGGTCACAACTTATAAGGTTCTCTTAACCCTTGCGGTTCCTCGTTTGTGAAGTGAATGGTTAGCATAGTATTATGGTCGTAAAACGTCAATTCCCAATTAAGTAGGGTACCTTTATCCACCATTACATTACCAAGGCATACAACAAGAACAATAATATTTGTTTCTTAAGCTGAACCCACCATGCGAAGCGCATTTGTACTTCGTTCCTACCATAGAGCGGTGTTGGGATATCTGACGCTTTAGTGGTTCCATTTTAGTGCACACGGAATCAGTACCAGTGAACAATTTCAATACAAACTCAAGTAGCTGCATACAGATTGTCCATTCGGTTTTTGTATGACTTTCAAATATAGTTGGCATGTACTGGCAAGTTCCGTTTAATTCACGGCTCACATCATTTTTAGTAATATCACAAGAGCAGCTCAATAATTATTTATTCTTAACATGTGACCCCCTTGTAAAAGTCTTAGATAATTCATGAAAATATTAACCTAAGGTCCTTTTTTCCAAAAAAAAACCTGCACACATATGTGTTGATCTTGCCCTGCTTCAGCATACGGGGGTTAACGTCCACATTTGCTTTATAAGGGGGGGGGGCTAAAGTCCAAATTCACTGATACGATATACCTTCACACAGAAATTGTATTTGTTTACTTATAGTCCTATACCTGGGGCTATTTGAAACAATGACCTATAATTAAAATTAGAAACGCATAAATATGATTCAAGTTTCCGCTGACGTTTAACAACGGAACAATTTAAGACTTTTAACCCTCTTACTTCACACAGCATGCTGTTATTTTTGTTTGTTAATAGTGTTTATAACTACAATCGTTTGTTCTTCATATATATTGTCTATGCCCTGAGATACTAATATCATATTGTGGTAAAGCGTCTCTGCAGGCCCGTGCTCAATGTGGAAGACTGCCAACAAGGAACTTCAGTTGTACACATATGTTTCATGACTTTGCAAACATATTCGTGTTTTTTTCATGAAAGTCTACAAGCGAACATACTCCTCGTGTCCACAGCTTAAGACGAACGTTATGTAAACGGGAGATACGGAAGTTAAACAATACTCACCAAACATAACAAATAGGTATGTAGGTATCACAAATTGCTTTAAATCCATTGCTTTGGAATTCCTTTGTACATATATCATCCACTTATAAGTTTTTCTCGTAACTTACACCTCCAAATTCCTTGGCACACTGCTTTTTTTTAGCTCGTTTTCATTTCTGTAGGTCCTGTTTGTCTGTGCATGCTACACACTCCTCGGTTATGTCCTATTAAACTATGAAGCATGGACGGCGCGGCGTGTATGAAGTCAATTGTGACATGTACACCTCACGTCTGCAACACACGGTATGCGTGCGCACACAATGTATTCTGAACTATACATGTTGCATAGAAGCTAGGCTGAGTCTAATATTTGCACCACTCCCAACCCCAGACACTATGTTCTAAGTCTTGCAGTGTATTTTACACCATTATAAGATTTTGTCTCGATAGAAGGATGCCATTTGCCATGGGCCAATATGGGATAAGACCATCTGGATGAAGTTATGACCTCACATACCGCTTTGGTAATGCAGGAGTTTATGTCGAAACTAATAGATAAGGCTGGTGCACGTTGCATCTCGCACTATGCTTTCGTGCAACGGTCAAAAGCAAGCACCATGGACCTTTGATACTGCTCCATGGGTCAGATAATATTTGACCAGCTGATTCCCAGTTTCCCTACAAACCATAACCATTTGAAGGAATCGCAGAAAACTGTTTCGGGTATGCATAGTTTTTATCAAAGACAAAATAGAAAAACGGGACATTTCTTTTCTTCTTCCTCCTCTTAGAATTATAGTATGTTTATAATAAGTGCTTTGGATTTCACGCAAATAAGCAGGTGGAGTTCATGGCTGTTTCTAGGATGACGCGAAGATTATTTTGATGTATTTTATGGAGAAGAAGACATAGACATAGATTACCTTGTAAGAACCAAAACGACGTTGTGCAGAAACATCAACCTATCAAGACATCTCCGTAAACGAATCGTGCTCTCGTTTCAACAAGGGAACTGCACTGTATAGATTCATGCTGAAGTCATTTTCTTGGGGTTTTTATTATGTCTATATGCCAACACAGACATTTTCTGTGTTTCTTTCTTTCTTTCTTTCTTTCTTTCTTTCTTTCTTTCTTTCTTTCTTTCTTTCTTTCTTTCTTTCTCTCTCTCTTTCTTCCTTTCTTTCTTTCTTTCTTTCTTTCTTTCTTTCTTTCTTTACCAACAATTCTGTCCGACAATGTTCTCGGACACTTTTACATTTGCAAACCCAAACTTGCCATGATTATAGCTCCAAACGTGATGTCATGTCTTTTCATGAAGAGTGGTGATGATTTTGAAAATTATGCAAATTAGGGCCATTTGAAAATTCAAATCTCGAATATCTCCAAAACTATCACAGATGCAGATAACAAATCCAACTTCCAGTTATAGGTTTATAGCACTGCACATTTTTATAGTTTACATGCGACCTCTAAAGGTCAAAGGTCAAGGTCACTTTGACCTCTGAAATTTTCATCCAGCCATAACTCTGTCAATTTTCATCCAATTTTGACCATGTTGGACTCAAATTGTAGGTATTGAAACACTGCATATTTTTCGTAATTTACATGTAACGTCTAAAGGTCAAAGCTCAAGGTCATTTGGACTTTTGAAAGTTTCATCTGGCCAACACTTGGTCAATTTTCATCCAATTTTAATCATTTGTACTCTAATTGTAGGTATGAGAATACAGCACATTTATGTTATTTATATATGACCTTTAAAAGGCAAAGGGCAAGGTAATTTGGCCCTTTGAAATTTTCATTTAGCCATAACATGGTCAACCTTAATCCAATTTCAGTCATGTTGGGCTCAAATTGCAGGTATTGCAACACTACACATTTTTTTTTTTTTTTTTTTTTTAATTTACATGTGACCTCTAAAGGTTTAGGTCTTTGGATTTAGAAATGTTCATCTAGCCGTATTTATAACTTTTGAAGGAACACAGACAGATATGCTTTGAAGCAAATATTCTTTTTTAATTCATGTTGAATCGGTTACCTGTACCTATAGTTATTTTGAAGATATTGAAGATTTAAATTTTCAAATGGCCCTAATTTGCATAATTGTCAAAATCATATCCCCTCTTCAAAAAAAGTCATGACTTCATGTCTGGAGCTATAATCATGGCAAGTTTGGAGATTCTAAATGTAAAAGTGTCCGAGAAAATTGTCGGACAAAATTGCTCGTAAAATGGAAAGAAAGAAAGAAGGAAAGAGCATGGCTATGTTGGCACACAGACATAATATTAGACGAACAACGGCGGAGGAGAAATTGAAAGGACTCCACATCCGTATGTTGTCTATCTATCTATCTATCTATCTATCTATCTATCTATCTATCTATCTATCTATCTATCTATCTATCTATCTATCTATCTATCTATCTATCTGTCTGTCTGTCTGTCTGTCTGTCTGTCTGTCTGTCTGTCTGTCTGTCTGTCTGTCTGTCTATCTATCTATCTATCTATCTATCTATCTATCTATTATTTTTGAATATTTACATGGGTTGTCCTGCAGGCCTACTGTTGCTCGCATCCGAGGCCCAGTTAAAACATGCAGAACATTAGAGCGTAGGATCAAAATGACAATGGTGAGTATATGTGACACGTTTACATGATGAACGTTGTATTTATCTGTGCAATTATGAACCAATCAGGCATAAAATGTCAATAAGATATCTGAATGTAAATATCATATCTATATAGTTCTTTCATACATTCCGATTGGGATATCGCATGAAAAAACTTCATGAAGATTTGATATAATATTCTGCATCTGTGTGGGCTTTGTTGTTCTGTCTGGGTGATGGATGGATAATCAATTCCTATATGTGTCTGTGCCGAGGCATTTTTTTAATTGACATGATTCTATGTGGTAACCTTGAACGTGCCTCGTTCCATACAATCAACTTTAAACATTGTCCCTCATCGCGGACAGAAATGTTGTAATGTTATGACGGCAATCATCATAAAACATTTTTGGCAGAATTTTGATATATTTGTATTTATAATATATATATATATACATATATATATATATATATATATATATATATATATATATATATATATATATATATATATATATATATATATATAGTGTGTGTGTGTGTGTGTGTGTGTGTGTGTTCGTGTCGGCATGTATTTGTGGATGTGCGTTTATATGACTATACAATCAGAAATAAACACACATATGCCATCCTACAAGAATAAGTAAATTTTAGACCGCGTTGGATTCACGATATAGCAAACGATGAATCAGATCTTTATGCCATTTTGATTCCAATTTTGCCTTTCACCGGTGTTATATCCATTTTCTCGTGGAATAGGCCTCAGCGGGAGACGATAATCTGTGAGGAAAGGTGGGTCTGGCTTGCAATGTGCATTATCGTTTACTGCCGTCTTGTCGGGTGTGCATCCTAGGTAGTTAATTGCTGTCTGGGGTAAAACGGTGCAGGTGTAAAGGTCATCGCGCAATGAGTAAAATCAAGGGAGACTGGTTGGAAATGGGTTGAAGTTTGAAGGTAAAGCTAATAGTCATACGTAGGTCAACTGCACGAAAGGACCAACGACCCAAGGGTGACAGAAAATAAAATCAAGTGACCATGCTGACTGATATACTGCTGCATATCTGTATTATTGTAGTCAGCTGCATCTTACTTTCCTTACTATTTTATCAGCTCGGTGAGACCAAATTTGTCATTCAAGGGACCTTTTTCACCTCTTTTCAATGGACCACACAAAGCACTAGGGGAGTGGGGGGCTGCCTGTTACAGGAGTAAATGGTCCTGCCCCCCCCTACCCCTATATTGCGTTTGTGAGCCCACTACCCTTTGGTGTGTTTGTACAGATAAATATGTTCAGGAGGCCCTAAAAGTTCCTTTATTTACAACACCATCCACGCGCGGTGGATTCTTGTTTTCAGTAGATTTCATGCTTTTTGCCATGCCAAAAAAAAAAAAAGCAGGTCATGCTTACAATACAGAATTAAATTTTAATCATGCACCAAAACCTTAGCTTAAGTCTTGGTATTTATATAGAAAACATTTATGTACCAATTTCTCGTCTTAAATTGAAGCCATTCTGTTCCTGTCAAACAGAGCACAGACACTGGGGCAGGTATCCACAGACTGGTGTGTTGCCTCCGGCTTTGACGATATGCCTCTCGGGTATATGGAACCAGTTTCTATTGGTGCACACGTTGCGCCAATGATGCAATAACTTTCAAATCACGACCGTGGACGGACCTGCATTCGACAATCGTTCGCTACATTCACTTTTTTTTTCTTCAAAATCTCCACCTTCAATGCGCCGGCAAACCCTTACTGTTATATTAGACAAGAACTTGTGCTGTTTTATTCCTCAGTTAGTTTACATGCATGCATTCATAAGACAATCTTTACCATACGATATTTACAGATCACCGAAAGTTAGGGTACACAAATGCACTGGCAGATCTAGGGGGTTCAAACAAACCCCTATCCCAAACAAAGAAAAAGAGAAAGAGAGACAGACATACATACAGACAGACAGAGAGACGGAGAAAGAAAGAGAGAAAGAAAGACAGAGAAAGAAAGAGAGAGAGAAAGAAAGAACGAACGAACGAACGAAAGAAAGAAAGAAAGAAAGAAGATTCTTCTAATACATGCAGCGTTAGGTCCTATGTACACCTGGGCTATGTATGTGGCCATTGTAGGTCCTAGCTAGCTCCCATATAATATAGCCTGTACGTAGGTCTCTAGCATTTTGAAGTTTAAACTTAGAAGTCGTTACATTAGCCCTATTCCCTACTCCCATCAACATCTGCTTTTTTTCTTTGAATTGCTTATGTATAAGCTTGTTTATTATCCATATTATTTTTGTATTTTCTCAGTGACCCCTTCTATCTTAAAATACATCTGACCATTAGAATGCACGAGAGAGCGCCATTTCATCTCATATATTCAGATACATTGACCATTATAATGAAGGAGAGAGCGCCATTGCCTCTTTTGTTTTGGAAATACTTCCTACCGTGTAAGGGATCGGGATCTCCCCTTACCACACTTCTCCCCGCTCCCCGCTCGTTCGCTACTTGACCAATCAATATACATTCGAATCCCGTTAAAAGTCCTGGATCCGCCCCAGCCAATGCGCTTTCAATCTTAATGAGCACAAAATATCTTGGCCCAACCAGGAAAGTCAAGTTGTTGGCAATTTACCACTTTGCACAAAACTTACTTATGCTTGAAGCACATTTGCTTTCAAAATTTGTTACCACCGTCACACCAATTTCCTTCTTAAAGGATATATGTTGGTTCGTTCATTCGTTTGTATGTTTGTTTTCGAATAATTTTTTATCGTATGCTTACATCAGATTGGTGGCGATTAGGGCACGTCATTTTTAATTTCATGCGGTACTAGCCTGGTTCGTGGGTCTACTGGGTTGTGCTGCGTACCATAGGTTGCAACCAACTTCATGTTACAGTATGCATCGTTTGATTGCAACCGTAGCCACAGCCTTTGGTTTTTGGATACTAATGACGTATTCAATAAAAGAATTTTTAAATGCGACAGTATTCTCCCCCATGTTAAAAAGGCTATGCAATTTTATAGGAGAAAATAGATTTACCTGAATCATGAATTAATCCATCTCCGACTTACCCTTAGAATTATAAAATTAAATAAAAAGTTGTTAATTTACTACTAAAACGGTTAGGTACATGCATTATATGATGCTCACTTATTCATTTAAGAACAAGCAGCCTTTATTATTGTTAATATATTCCTCTACCAATATTGAAATAAGAGTGAAAGTATAGAGCCGGTAATATTGTGGTTGTGTTTTTTACATAGCTTGCTATATCAACCTATTTAGAATGTACCAATACGATTCATTGATTTTCGAATATTACACAAAGTGTGCAAAATTTGGATTAGTTTCATTGTGGCATAGGACACACGGTACTTCAACACAAACTTGCCGAGTACGGCTGTACCTGCTATTTAAGACTAAACGTTTCCGGCCAAAAGTGATACAAGGCAGATAGTTACAAGCGACTTGATTCAGAAAATACTCATGAATATTTTTCCTTAAAATTTGGTTGAGGTTTTTTTGTCTCTTTAATGGACGCCCCTGTCCCTTTCTTTTTTATATCAACCGACATTCTGCCTGCACGGGGGACCCAGAACGACTTTTGCTTCAGGCAATTACACTCGATGAACCTCTGACGAATCACTTAGGATATGGATTTTCCCTCATGGGTTTGAAAATGTTATTCGCTAGTGACTTGTGAAGAACCGCAACTATTTTGAAACATGTTCTATTTTGAAAGCACAAGTCAATTTTCATCTTGGTATCGGGTAAAAGCTATGTCATATGTTGAGGAGGATGCTTTTAATATAATCACAAAGAGCTAATGTGACATTGTGTATATAACGACAATACAGGCCGTTGCAGTTTTGAGGTCTCCCTACTGGATTATGTCTGCCTGAAATGCGCCTGGCTTGGATACCTGATCTAATGGATTTCGACTTGATCACCCTCAACATGTTCGAGCAAACGCTTGGCTGTGTGTACTGAGCGTTACATATCTTTGGGCACCCCGATAATGAAAGCCTCTGCTGCTGAACACGTGAAGGGGTACATCACATTTTAATTTTCTAACGTGCTAAAAATTAATCATTTTTAGTGAAAAAACAACGATGCGTCTTTTAGAATCAAAGAAACTGTGCCAGAAAGTGCTGTGATACACCAGCATTTTCTACAGTTGTGAGACGTCGCTCACGGACAATATACAGAGAACAGAGACTCCATATATCTGCATGCTGACAGAGATGCTGGGCGTCTGTCAGCAGATCCCAGCCTCACTAGTTTTGTTCGAACTGGGAAGAGTAAACGCCGCGAGTCTCATCAGAGACAAACAAACAAGTTTCTTCCACAAGCTTGAACCTGCAAAAAATCATTAACCTGGCAATTTCAATACAGGCACCGACCGATGGGGAAAGTGATTCAGAATATAAGAAACAGGGACGCTCGATGCATTGACAACTTAAGCGTTCCTCTGAAACAGGACATCGAACATCACCCAAAGTGGGTCAAAAAGCCTATCTGGAAGCAAGGGGGGAGGGCGGGTCTTGACCCTCCTTGCTGAAAGTGAATCCTTCTCTCAAACGACACGCAGTGTATGACAGACCCCAAGTACCAGAGTGGTCTCGAAAATAATTCTCCCGCTTGACACTCAGTTCTTTACTCAGTTCCCACAGACTAAGAATTGAGACTGGTCGGTGGGTCAGGGTCAAATATGAAGATTGGTACTGTTCGTGCGGCCCGGAAGTACAGTCCGAGGAGCACGTACCGCTCGGCTGCCCCTCACGGCCTATATCAGACAGCGATTTACAAGTATTTTGGGGGGACCTTCATTGGCTGACCTGTTCGACAACCCTGCGAACAGCAAAGACATTGCCTCCTTTTGCCATTTGTGATCGAAAAAAAATTATTAAATTTGTGTACATGTTCTCTATTTCCACTACTGATACAATGCCTTTAACAACACCAAACACTGGCGCCTCTTGTTTTTGCTTTTCTTTTGAGACAAATTCAAATTTTGAACTTTGCGGTGCTACTAACGTTACTTTTCGTCAAGCGCCATCTGGACACTATGCAAAGCATTAATTGCAATTGGACAAGTACTTTGCATTTACTAGTGTTATCCATGTTGTATTTCATGTCTTGTGTTGTCAACCAGGTATCTATCTATCTATATATCTATACCTGTTCTCATAATAGGTAAAAGTACCATTTACAATGTCTGTGGAAAACACTCTGACCAGTTGATTTCAAGAGCATGGGGTAGTTAAAACTTTTTTTTAAATAAAGGTTTGCAATTTTTATACAGTTTGTTCATATCATAAAAAAGCTTTCTGTCATCTTTGAACTGTACATAACTTTTCCCGGATTACACAAAACTGGAACTAAAATGGTAGGATTTAGTTGGTATTAAGAGCATAACTCTTTGCGGAGTGAGGCCTCACCTTTCCTCGTCGCGCTTCGGCGTAATTGTAAAACGCTGCGTGAGATGAAACGACGTTATATCTCTCCGTATTATCCCTGATATTTGTAGGATGGTTAGAAATTTGACGGTCATAATCTAAAAATATATGGGACACAAACATATCCCTTTGGCACATAGTCACCATATTTTTTGTTCTAAATAACACCACATTGCATTTGTTTTACGTTTGGTTGTAGACTGTTTGTTTGTTTTGTTTTTTGTAGATTTTTGCTATGCTCAAAAAGCCCAAAAATATTCACCTGACTCCAGATGCATCTTGCGAATGAGGGATTACGCAAAAACGAATCAGCTGTTATGGGGTGAAAACCTGCAATTAATAGGTCTACAAAATTTAAAAAAAAAAAAAAAACTTCACAGGCGTTATGGAACAAACTCCAAATATAATTCAAACATTATAAGTGCACCAAATGCAAAAAAAAAAAAGATTCTTGAGCTGTTTTTTGGGGGAACAAAATTTTATGAAACAAAAGCTGCATGCCGTTCGTCCTTGATCCTGTTTGCCCTGTCCCGCCATTTGCGTGCGCCAAATCCCCAGGCATTTTTTAACCATAAAATTAGAAAATGAATAATACCATCATAGCTAGGCCCAAGTGAAAATCCTGCTGAATCCACTTCCAACGTAATTTAAACAGGTAATTTCAAAAGAACAAATGATAATATGCAGCATTCTACACTCTTGCAATATCACACTGCTATGCAACGTACAACAGTTAAATAAGATCCGACAAAAGCAAAATTAAATTGAGCAAAATATCATGACAGTCGATTTTGACATGGCTGCCTGACAAATGTCCAAGAGATGAGGGCGAATCTCTCTGCGACATCTTGGAACAAGCATAAATATTAACTTGAGACAGCTATGTTTTGCGTCGAAAACTTTACGCCAGCCAAATTTTCATAATCCATATGTATACATGGTAAGTTGGAAATGCCCAAACGTGACTACTAACCGGAGCGCACGAAAATTAATTTCCAATGAATAACATTTGTAAAAGATAAAAATACGTAATTATTACCTTAAAAAGTATTGCTGTCATTGTTCGAAACAAGCAACACCTTGCAGAAAAATACGATAACGAAACGGGATGTTGATTCTGTGTGTGGAATAAGTGTCCTGTCCATCTGGTGCTCGAAGTGAGCTTCGTATTATCATAACGAACAATTCAATGTCTGGGCAACAATCGTGCGCCGCGCCATCTACTGGCTCAAATTCAATCACCACAGCTCGACATGTGAGCCTGTCAGATTTCCGCGAACACTCACTTCAAATGGTATTAAAAGCTTTTGAATGAGACCTCCCTTATGTATTTGTTAAGAAATACACCACCATCTGCCAGACCAACACAAGTTACAGATTCAGATACATAAAACAATGAAATACGGCATTAACTCCATATGCCATGAAGGTGCTATGTTGTGAAATCAACTCTCAGCCAATATAAGAGAATGCAGGAGTCTCTGGCAAGCCATTTTACCATTTATTCCATAATTACACATATGTGAAAAATATTTTGCATATGCCTAATTAATTCCACTTATGTGCACAAAAAATCTCATATGTAAAATGTTGTTAACTAATTTGATATATGTGAAATAATTTTACACATATGTGAAAAAGAATTTTAAAAAACGGGAAGTATTTTTTATACATACGTAAAAGTACATTACATTTACACATATGTATAAAACTATTTCACATATGTGAAAAGGTTTTTCACATCGGCGAAATAGTTGTTTATTTTACGTATGTGAAAAGTATTACACATATATGAAATAGAAAACAATAAACTTTTCTGCAAAACCACCTGGCTAATTGCTTTCGAATCACAGGATGACAAAAAGGTGGGTACTCCCTGTTTATAATTTGCTTAACGGGCAGGTCTGTGGTACTTTTTCGATTGGAAACGGATTTTTTTGTATTCAGTTTGTAATTAACTTTTCAAATGAACTTAATCGATTAACCTTCAACTGTGTAGGAATGCACACCAGTTAAACCTTTACACCTTGCAATCTTAACTTCTTTCAATCCATTGTCTGTAGCCTCTTCATCTTGACAGTAATGTAGCTTAATTCAGCGCCATCAAAGTCATTCAGCAGGTGGCGCCCCTGTCAATTCCTGATTTTAAACAAATTTTCAAAATAGGAATATTATGATGATTTATAATTCAAGTGGATCACATATATAATGTAGCATTTTATCATATAAACCTTCTTTTCTTTCTACACTTTTAAAACTTTCATTTTCAATTTTTCCACCTTTTCATCATGTTTTACTCGGCTGTTGCAAACAATTAAAATTTTTATCATTATGCATAACGATGGAAGATGATATGAAATCACAAATATATGAATTAAAGAAACTGAAAAATATTTGTGAAGTTATGTAACAGCCAAGATCTCATTGTTCCAAAAGACAGAAGAGTAAGCTAGCTTTAACTGCACTGTAGACTTAGCTGTGGGTAAATAATTACATCTCCCGTATTGTTATTATTATTGTTGTTGTTGTTGTTGTTGTTGTTCTTCTTCTTCTTCTTCTTCTTCTTCTTCTTCTTCTTCTTCTTCTTCTTCTTCTTCTTCTTCTTCTTCTTCTTCTTCTTCTTCTTCTTCTTCTTCTTTTTATTCTTCTTCTTCTTCATCTTCTCCGTCTTCTTCTTCTCCTCCTTCTCCTTTTCCGTCTCCTTCTCCTCTCCGTCTCCTTCTCTGTGTCCTTCTCCTCCCCCTCCTCCTTCTCATTCTCCTCCTCCTCCTCCTGGATGTTGAAAGAGTTGAGATCCCAGAGTATGAGGTGTTTAGTGAAATTTATGTTGAGATATTTATGGATATTTCATCCGTTAATTTTGTTTATGTACTCAAATTTGTATCAGCACTACAAATATGCTGGAATGTTGAGTTATATACTCTTGAGTTCAATGTAAAAAATCCAGAGAAACCTGTCAAAGGGCGTGCCACTCTGAGTATGGTATGCTCAGCGTTGGACTCACTAGGTTCGATTAGTCTATTCATTTTGAAGGTTAGATTCGTTTGCAAGCTCACAACAGCGCATGGATGGGATAAACCAGTAACCCGCTGGCAGATATGTGAGAAAAAATGGTTTGATGAATTGCCTATTATCACCATAAACACAATTGCCTACAGCTGTATTGTCGATTCAAATGGACCAAAAGTCGACAACACATCGGACACGCCAGCCAAGAAGTGCACAATTTGGACAGCGGCACAAAAATTTTAGCTGATTTGGCAACTGAAACAAAAAGGTTTCATATTTATGTGGCAAACAGGGTGGCAAAAATCAGGGATCAGTCAGATTCATATTCTTGGTTCCATGTCCCTACTGATCAAACTCCAAGTGACCACGTCAGTCGTGGTTTATCAGCTACGGATCTTGTAAGTGAAAGAAGCTGGCTGCAGGGGCCATAATATTCAGTGCAAGGTTGGACAGAAAGCTGACCACAACAGCCAAAGTCCAGTCACCTACATGTAAACAGACTGTCCCAGAAGTCAAGGGTGAAGCCCAAACGTTCCAGACAGACGTGCACAATGGGGAGCCGTCAGGCTGGAGAAGTCAACCAGGGCACACTCAAGTTGTATGAGCTGGAAAAGGGAGTAGCATGGCTACTGAGACTCGGGTAAATCTTTGGGGACAAGATTCCAGCGGAAAGGGTCCTAGCAATCTCAAGAAAATCACAGAATCAGACATGATGTTGTCCGTTGAAAATTTGAGAGTTGATGAGAATGAAATTCTTAAGCATGTATAAAATTATGTCTTCAGTGAAGAAATTACTGAATTGAAAAGAAATGGTGTAGTCAAACAGTCAGTTGACCTTGGAAGGTTAGACCCTGTCATAAAAGACGGACTGTTACTTGGTGGGGTGGGGGTGGGTGTCTCAGAAATGTTAACAATTTTAAAATCAGTGCAAGTCCTATCATCTTGCCTAAGAGTCACAATGCAGTTGGGGTTGAACATGTGCTGTCATTGACTGGAGATGAAGATTGGATTGTGTAGGGAAGACGGGTCGTTCAAACAGTTTGCTGCATCACTTGTCACAAAACATTTGCCCAGCTGGAAAAGGTTAAGATGGGTGATTTACCTCTAAACCAAATCACCCCAGGGGGTACCAACTTCTCTAAGACAGCTGTTGACTATTTTGCGCCAATTTTGCAAAAGAAAGACCGTAGTGTTGCAAAACGTTATGGGTGTCTCGACCTGTCTGACGTCATGGGCCGTCCGCTTCGAGGATGCTCAGTCACTGGAGACAGATGATTTAATGAATACATTGTAGTGTTATGAGTCGCATGCAAAAATAGAAAGTTCGTCTTTCGATAATGGGTAGAATTTCCGTGGGGCTGAAGCAGAATTGAAGGCTGCACTTGAACACTGGAATTGCAATCAAATTGATGAATTCCTTGAACAGAAGTAAATCACATGGAAATTTCATACTCCATATGCATCACATGTAGGGGGTATCTGGGAATGCCAAATTAGATCTGTGCGTAAAGTTCTAAATGGTTCAGACATAAGAGGTCAAGTGAGGTACCCAAAAGTTTCAGACAGGTGACCCAGTTCTTGCAGGCAACAATCTCAAGCTCAGATGTCGTTGGGCTTTAGGTAGAGTACTTCATTGTTTCTCAGGCAAGGATGGTTATACAAGGGTTGTTAAGGTTAAGACTGTTGGTAGTGAATTTTTAGGCCAATAAGTAAGTTATGCCATCTTGAGGCATACTGAGAAAGAAAATTCATCAGTTTCGCTTGACATGAAATATTACATTTTAAATTAGTTACCTGTGCATTTAGATGAAACTGTGTGGATTCAAATCTGCAAATAGAACCATGCTGTTTCTAAGCTTGAACCTGTACGTAATAATTAGCAAATTGCAAATGCTGCAACTATGCTTGTTAATAGGTGCATGTGTTTTGAGCAATACGATTTATAATTATATAATTATGACGATCGAAGGGGATATTGAGATCACATTTTTCCACTTGAAAGAAACAAGCTGAGTATCAGCATCAAAGATCATGTGACCATTCTGATCTTTGTGCTGTTGGTAATGTACAGTAAAATGAGGTGCAAGTCAAAAGCAAAACATTGCTAACTTTGTCATAATAATGGAAATGGTAACCTGTTGACTGATAATTTCAGGAGCCGGTATAGGTAACTCTGTTTCCAAACAAAGTTGCAAGCCTGTTTAGATTTACCACATCCTTCATCTTCGGGCATCAGATATGTGTCCGGTGCAGGGTACCTTGCTTGGCGTGAGTGCATTTTGTCACCAAGCCCTCATTGCAGGCAAGTCTACTACAATGGACACAAGTGATTTGATATTGAGCGATTTGAGAGTCCGGAACGCCCACCAAGTATTAGTATTGGCAGTGAAATTTATGTTGAGATATTGCGTATTTCATCTGTTGATTATGTTGCTGTACCCCAATTTGATTTCCTGCCGGAAATGTTTATGTATACTGCTTCTTTTTAGGTTTGAACCAGAGAACACAATATAGAAATGAGAAACAAAGGGACATCTGACATATGTGGCATGCCAGGACTTTCAATATACCACAGTTATAAAAAAAATAATCGGGCAGACTGATCAAATAAAATAATATAAATATAATATTCAATGAAAAATAACATTGTTTGAAAGATTACACCTTCGAAAATTAGAAAATGATATTTGTTATGCAGTTCTAGCCCAGTGCATTAACCCACATTTAAGCAAATTAACATTTGTGTGTCACTTACAGAACTTTTTTTTTCATGTATCTCAACTTTCTAGATATTCGTGGAATATATTATTGCACAGACAAGGGCACCTGGCTGACTTGTTTATCAAGAGCTTTGGTAAAGATGATAAATTGTTAATAAGAATGTATATCCAATCTATTTTATATTTATAATGACCTGTCCATGAAATTTAACATGAAAACGTTTTGATGTCTGCCACAAAAGAATAAATCTTTTCGTATTCTCTATTTTTAGTATAAAACCTTTCTCAAAGCCATCAGCAATTTGGAAATGTTGTTTATAAGTATTAAAATCATAAACTGTCATGGACAGGACAGATTTATCACGTACAGGACATTCATTCCCAAGGAACACACTCATGACGGAAATGCCAATAAAAGACAATATATATTGTTGAAATAAGAAAAAAGAAGGCTTGTGATGTAAAGTGGCATAACTTGAATGATACCTTAAAGATCAGAATTCTCTTTTTATGATCATATTGATTGTCAAAGTCTGTATACTTTATGGGTACCTCTTGTTACACAGAATACATATTGATGAAATAATATCAAATATGCTGACCCTGAAAAGCACAGACAAGTTTCGAAAGTTGATAAAATAGACAGAGGTTTTCCATGCATAGCTGTTATGATCTTGAACCTCATGTTGGCTGGACGGACTAGGGGTGAGGCGGCATTCAGCAATGTGTTTGTTCAATGTTTCAATTGGCTGCTTATATCAGTGTCTCTGAGTATATATTATCTCAAATCACTGAACCAGGCAGCTTATCAAATGGATTAAGTTAATTACATTAATAAAAAACAAACAATCTATATATAATTCAGAATGCAACTATGCCTGAAACTCCAGACCGTGGTTTGGTTCTTAAACAAATTATGCTATAATCATCTCAGCTCAATCTCAGTTCACATGCCAAGCTTAACATATTTAAGTGGGTTATATGTGATGATGAAGCAAGCTTAAACACTATCCGTACTACTTCTCTCGGTGGAAGTGATAAACGGAATTACATGTTTCCAATTAATGAAGATAAATGCCGGATTGATGTGACACGTGGACAAGAAATGACATTACTGAAACAAACTTTTGACCACAGAGGGCATTACATTTTCTGACGTGAAATAAACACTACAAGGTAAATGTGTTTCCACAGCTACTTGGTTTTGCTAAAGGTTACCTTGCAGTTATTGCACACTATATAAACTTGAGACAGTGGACATTACATTTTCAAATGTGATATTGACACAGCATAGGAAAAGTGTACGGATTTCCATAGTTTTGTGAAGGGCTGTCTTGTAATGACTGCGTAATACATGAACTTAAAATCTACAAGTTCTGAGTTTAACGGATAAAACTCAACATTTTGTTACACACGAACATCTGAATTGTGTTAAGGTACATTTGAACAGAATCATAACTGAGTCATCTTAAGCGTTTAATTAATACGCAATACCAATGCTACGCTGAGTAGCTTCCAAATTGATGAAAGGCTTCCTACGGTAATTCTCCAAAGTGTAGATACAAGCAAATCAATGTCGTCCAGATGGTTTGAGCGCAAAAATGCTTAAAGAAGCTCTTCCAATTATTACTCCATCTCTATGTAGGCTTATAAATTTATCTCTTCAAAACAATATTTTTTATCTGAATGGAAAAAAAGCGAACGTTATTCTTATTTACACGAGTGATAATGCTAATGACGAACAACTACTGACCCATATCACTCCTAGGTTGTGCACGGAGAGTCCTGGAAAGAGCAATCTTTAAGAACTTATTCAATTTTTGTAGGGATAATCTTGATCACAGATAAACGATCTGGGTTCACTCCAAATGACGGGACAGTAAATCAGTGGATCTACGTTTACAACTAGTTTTATAAGGCTATAGATGAGCACAAAGAAATTAGAGTAGTCTTCTGCCGTATAACAAAGGCATTTGATTGAGTTTACCATCCAGCATTATTAGGTAAACTGGCTATTTCTGGTTTCAAAATTATATTACAAATCGAAAACAAAGGGTGGTTTGAATGGGGAATCATCTAGCTGGGGCTACATTGAGGCTGGTGCGCTTCAAGGCTCTGTTCAAGGTTGGCGTCTTTTTTCATCTCAAAAAAATGATATGGTTGATGTTATTCACACTAATGTTCGTTTACTTGCTGATGCCACTTTACTCAACGTCTCAGTTGAGGATCCAGTATCAGCTTCCTATAAAATCAACGAAGATTTGCAATCTGCTTTTTGATGGTTCCGTGACTAACTTCTGACATTCCATCGATCCGAGCAAAACAAAGAAAATGGTAATAACCAGAAAACGCCATAATGTGACCCCTCCTGGCCTTAAGTATGAGGGAACAGCTATTAAAAATGTCACGAACATAACATCTCGGCCCCTTACTACAAGCAAACTTTTCTTGGTTTTCACATATGAATCCTATATGTACTTAAGCTATGAAAATGGATGGAATTTTACGTAGTCTGCAGCATAAACTCAACAAACATTCCCTTGAAATTTGAATTTTTCGTTCATGCGCCCGGTTTCAGAGTACGAAACGTAGTATCCACAAATTGTTCTCGAGCTAATGAAAGTGAACTGGAACGTGTGCAACTGGCAGTGGCCCAAAACGGGGACAAGGAGTTTTACTAGTCATAGTAAAATTTATAGGGAGACAGGATGGGAAGCACTGGCTGCTCAAACGGACAAACCAAAATTAGTATTAATTTTATATTGTCAATAAGATTACTCCCATGTATCTTTATAATGTGCTTCCGGAAACAGTACAGAGTGGCGCAAGATACAACGTCCGCGTGCATTCGGAATTCACTCCACTTCGAACCCGTACAGATATATTGAGCAACTCTTTTCCCCGTTAACCATCAAGCTGTGGAACAACTTACCCATTGGAAGTGAGTCTGTATAAGAATTTAAATTTAAACTTAATAAGAATAGACCAAAAGCAATGGTTTATATTATGTTGGAAATAGGAAAGAAAATATCAAGATACTTGCGCAGTTACGCATTGGTTCCAGTTTCCTCAATGCTGATTTGCTTAACATAACTTTATTTTCAACAGCACAGTGTTACCGTGCCACAGAAAAAGAAAATATTTTTCTTTACTTCTAGGAGTGTCCTTAGTATACTGTAGAACGAAATTCTTTACATAATACAATAATACTTCATGTCTGTTTTACATCTAAAACCCTGTTACACGGACCAGAAAAATGCATCATGTCAATTAAACTCGGATACCATGCTGTCATTAGGTACATAAAAAGAACAAAAAGATTTCCATAGCAAGTGTTACGGTTATTTTTTTCCATGGCAGGGAACCACCAAACCATAATGTGACTTTACTATCTTTGTTGTAAAATGTGATGTGAATCTTTTCGATATCTGTTTTTGTTCATGTATTGTCCTGTAACACGTTCACGAGAGGGGTTCATATAGGTATTTCCTGCTCCTCAGTCGATTTTTCATGCAAGAAATAAAATAAACTTTAAAAAACAATATAAACTTTAAAGCAGGCTTCTGCGTTGTTTAGTTTAACACATTTTGACTTTTGTACCATCTCCCTGAAAATATGAAAATGAAGATAAAAACATAAAGCAAATAAATTAGGCCGTGGAATTATTGATTGCAGAAACATCATAAGCAGTCTCAGAAAGGTAAGGACATTTTACTCGCCATTTTATATATATGATCTCCTTATAGAGCGTTTTAATGGAGAAATTTCAGTGCTTACAGGTTTGAAATCCACCGAATTTGGTTTTTCAATTTGACATAAAATTTATGCTGTAACTTAAATAAAAGGATGCTATTATCAAGACAGGACAAATATGTACTGTCCATGACACCCACTTGTGTCGTTTCCGTGATAAGACATGCCAACATACTATTCCTTAAAAAATAAATATTTCATCCTAGTTTGTTTAACCAACTATATACACAATAATATAAACTTATATCATAAAAATAAAAGGTCACATTTTTATTCCAAAAGATTATTAACTTCACAGAATTTTCCACTTATGTATTGGCTGTCAAACTTTTGTCCGGAACCTGTCCTCTCCGTAATATTTTTGGTCTTTAAAATCCACAAATATGACCCAACCAAATTTTTTTCTTTTCGACACGTATTTAACGCCGTATAGATTGTACCTGAATTTAAACCTGTGATTTCTAAATGAACATAAACATGAAGGAGACTTCAAATCTCCAAAATGTCCTGTTCGTCACAAAATGCTAAGTACTGTGAAATGCCCCCCCCCCCCCAATCACGGGTAAAATATATGTGCACTCTAGCATAATCAGTTTTAATCTACAATATTTCATGTTCGGAACGAGCGGGACTCGAACCTGCAACCTTTGGCACCAGTCGCCTAGCTGAAATGGGAAACGAACATATCCACTCGACCAAATCCCCATCCCTAAAAAGAATGGTTCAATGGAGGTAGTTATGTGCGAGTGCCATATCAACACGGTAATGCAGTATATTTACTGAGTCGGCATTTATTTCCAGAATCGGGGACTTAAATCCACCAGCATTAAGGAAATGCCGAAAATATATATTTCATGTTCGGTAGTTCAATAGTGACATTGTTTGGGGGTTCGTTGTATTATTGGAGAAAATGAAAAAAAGGGAAACAAACAAGCCAAAGTTAGGCCAATTTTTGGGTTCGGTGCGCGTGCATACTGACACCGATGTGACGTGCACGGAATGAGCTGACGTGTCGTACATATTGATTGTTCAAAGAACTTTCACTCTTTTAACAAAGGCGTGGTGACATTGCAGTGACGCAATTTATGATTATTGATACGTTGGATGTAAACTAAACCAAAGGGCCGTCCGACGTGGCCTGCATTTGCTTATTTCCCTGTGTTATAAGTGTGTTTTATACATTGAAGAAACAGAATCGTTCATGTGTCACTGTCCGTCATGCAAGGTCCTCTATTCTTATGCTTGCACAGACACTTACAGATTGCGTACAAATGATATTTTATGAGGTGAAAATTTGGTGGGAAAATGAATCTACACGAGAGCCTGCCTGCGCTTGCAGATGGATAATTTTGACCTTCTCCAATGTCACCTAGTCACTTGCCCATGATGTGATTACAGATATGGTCACTGCAGAAGGATTAGAGTCATGGAATGAAACTTTATTTCTATTATGAAATTTCAAGAGAAAGATACATTTACTTTATCTGTGGGTCACTGTCATTATTATAGTGAGAGTGCTAGGCTTTGTCTGGTCTTCATCACAATTGATGTTTCCAGAGAGCTGACGATATCATTAGAAGAGGAAATTCAGACTCAAATTTTATAATATCATGTAATGCAAATGGCAGCGTTCATGAATTTTGAGCAATGGAAAAGAATGTGTTTGCTTCGAAACGTTATTAACAAAAGGCATCTAATTCATCTGTTGCTTGTTTCCGTGCGACTTGTTTCCAAAATCCACAAATTATAGAGAGACCAGAGACTACTACAAGAAACGTAGACTTGTGAGACCAGCTTTTAAAATTCTTCAAAATGTTGTCTTCATTTTTCCACAAAAAAATAATAAAATCTATCTGTGGGAAGTAAAAGGTGCATTCTGCGTTTACAGATGCACAAAGGGCACATTTTACGTGTATAGCTATATAAAGGGCGCGTTCTATATTTATAGCTATGTAACTTTTAAAAGCATTGGAAGCAACATGCAACTCCTAACAAAATTTAACCAGTATGAGTGGCACAAAAAGTAAGAATTTAATTTGACCTATTTTGTATGGACATACATCTTGAAACTTAATGACGTCGAAATGTTCTTATTTCTACATTTGCAAAAGTTGACAACCTTTGTCAATAAAATTACGAGCATCAACACAAGACATCCCAATAGCTTCAAGCATGAGATATTACATTAAACCAGCCACAATAAATAAACCAAAAATACATGTTAGATTCAGCAAAATACATTTTTCATTGGAATTTTCATAAGAGCAACACTTAGATGGCCGGAAGTGTGCCATGGCACTTTAAGCACTTTTTGCAAATAAAAAATCCGTTTCTGGATCATTTGATTGCACAAATTAAAATTTTTCAGACATCACAAAAAGACACATAATTTTTAAGAGATGCATAGTTTATGAAATGTACTGTCTTGACGTTTGACATGACATACCAAGACAGGTGTCACGTCCAGAAAATGCCCTGAGCAAACCAAATGTGTATCCCGTGCATATCGAATCAATGGTTGGAGCTGTCCAGTGTGTTCTAGCAATAACCTAAGTTTATTGTACATCTTAAAGTATCGTTCGATGCCTGGCGAAAAGTGTGTGGCGTATCGTACATAGAATAAAATAATTTCTATCCACACAGCTGTTCATCTTAAATTTTCTGGTTTACACCAACGCAAATTTTGAATGCTATAAAACTATGTGTCTAAACATTCAGTCCAGCAGACTCTCTTCACAACCTGGCTGGATGTTCGCCATAGTGATGAAGGACATTTTGTGAAACAAAAATACGATTGTCTGGATCACTTCTTTATAGAATTAAAATAAATATATTCAAGTTGATCCGACGGACTAAATGCAAACAAATATTATATATAGACGACAACTGCAATGATGACATATCACAGCAAATTCAAAACAATTAAAGCTGTACCGCCATGAATTGAAAATGGGCAACACGGAGCCCTCAAAAACTGCCCGTGGTCTTAACAGGTCCTAGATACATCCTCCCGGGGGAGGGCTAAATCTGATCTAAAATGAATATAATTATGCAAATCGTGTAAATCTCATTTTTCCCTCTATCAATTTATGAGATTACCCCTAGTCCCAAATTCAGTAAACCATGACAGGACTTCTGGTTTCATCAAGAAAACGGATTTTCAGGTAAAGCTTCACTACACCTGTACGCCACCAGGACACACGTGCTTTGCACTCTATCTGTCGCTTGGGTTGATTGAACAAATGAATCTCTCAGAAAAATTGTGGGTTTTGTTTTCCGATGGAGGTCTCAAAATAGCTTAACTTCCTAGTAAATGTTAGACCTATAGTCAAGATGGAGATTGGCTTATTGGCTTTGAAATATGTGCGCCCAATAACTGCATGTAATATACTTGAAAAAGGACAGGTTCGAGCCCCAGAAATTGGCTTAAGACTTATAATCTAACCTTATGTATACTACCTAAAAGTCACGGTTTTGGTTACAAATGAGTTGTATGATGTTGGAAGTCATTTGTTGAAAATGCAGTCAGGATATCCATGAACCCAGGCAAGTCCAGCTGACCAGTGATTCCAAAATATTAAACACAGAAGTTGGTCACGGCTGATCCCCACATGACCATAACCAGCCCCAGCCACGATGCTCTTCTGTTGGTGATAGCCGGTTATGACAAGTTTTCACGGGTTTAAATATGAAAGACAGTCAGACATTCCGGCCGACTTGTTTTGCTTTTGTTTTTGTTTTGTCTGGTTTTTGTTGTCTTTTGTTTTGTGTTTTGAATATCCAACGGGAATTCTCCAGTTTTGCAGTGTATTCGGTAATACGAAGCTGGCGATAAATATGCTTACACTCACGTTATTAGCTTTAGTGTGCGCACACATGCATATAAGATAAGGAATTACCGCGGCTTGTTTAAATCCATGAAAGTTTTCACATGTAGCACATTCAAGGAGTCCGTGAAATTACTTTCATAGCTCGAGTAAATTTTCCGGCACAACATTCTGGCAATTTTCCACTGCGCAATGCAGCTTTTTCCCCTTAAAACCAATAAAATAATGCGTTCTGCTACAAATCTTTCATATTTAATCTCAACTTCGCAAAACTGTGGAATATTTAGTGACATTTACTGTCACAGGCAGTAAACATCTGTGATATTTTTCAAAACATTTATCTTGTTCACGCTATTTGACAAGATGGCGAGGAGAGAGTCGTGTACATAAACGTGACAGCTCTGATTTTATGTACCTCTCGAATCTTGGTGATACTAAGTTCATCCCTTCTCTGGGGCACACATTGAGAAATAGAGTGACCAGCGTTTATCTTTGTTGCCAAGTTGACTGCACAAAACGGCATAACTCAAGAATTTTGTTTTGAATTGTCCTGAGGTATCATCTTTGAAATATTTGTAACTGACCCCCGGGCTGCATATAATTATAATAGATACAGAAACTGAAGAGAAAAAAAAAAAGGAAACCAAAAGTGAGACTTTCGCAAATGGTGGTGTCGAAAGCGCCCAAGAAGTTTATCGCAGGGAACGCTGGGGTGGAGGATATTTGTTTCACCTATGACCACAAAAATGTCTGCATGTCATAAAAAATTGTCAGTTCTTGTGTGAATCACCTCTTTCGTTCTATTCCCAGCTTTTACACCGAAAGGAAGTGAATTTCAATCTTTAATAACCATGACAATGACTCCAAAAATATATGACCAGCTTCTACACTCAGATCTGGGTATACATGGAACCTCAATGCAAAGAACCACTTGATCACGCCTCCGTTCAAACATCGTAAGACACGTCAGCTGCGCCAACAATGGTAGTTGTATGAGCGTAATTTGTTTTTCATAGCAGGCTGACTGAGGCGACTCAATGCAAATTTTGAATTGTTTTATTCACTGAAAATAAACATTGCAGAGCGCCATCCAGGATGGCAACGCAGCACTTATACATTCATTTGGTTATTGTTGAAAGATGATATCTCAAAGCACCTGTATCCTCAAACTCTCCTGCCAATATTTTCACTACATATTGTACAGTTTGGTTTTCCAAAAGCACGAAAGTCATCAATATTTTCTTTCGAACCGTTTCGTGACGATCACTGCATTGTCAAATGGTTGGTAAGACCCTCCATAACACTCCCAATAATCATATATTAAAACTGTATGCCTATGTAGGTCATTTGTTCGGCATGTTTGTGGACATCCAGTGTACATATACATGATAGTTCGTTTATAATGAAAAGCGAAGTCATCCTAACTGGACTCAAATCACAGACGGTGACAGGACATGAATGCCTTCGGACACCAGTGGTGCCAACAGGTAATGACAAAGGCTGGCTATACGGCCGAGGCACTGTACGACCCGTGTGTTTTGATCACATGCTTATGATAATCGTTTGCTCCACTACAGCATGAATCACTGATTTATCCACTTGCTAAGTCAATGACAAGTTATAAGAACTCACTTTTCAATATAGAATGCAAGTATGTGGTAATCATGTGTTATGAATAAAAAATTCAAATATGCATAATAGTTTTTGAAGCAGTTCTTTAAAATTGCATTACTACATTGTATAGTGTAATTTGATGGAATTATGAAAACTTGCATGGTGTGGAATGGCTGTCAGATCGTCACTTTCTGAGAATAAAAATAGTTGCTATGCATCCAATTGCCAAAGCGAGACTGGCCGTCACACCGGAAGCAGCATTACATCCGTCTGTTTGGCAACATGTGACCCTCTTCACGCCAGCAACATTCTGGTTCTCACAATTTTTTGCGCAGCCTCGCTCGACGTGGTCCCACACACCCTTAACCCCCTTTCTGTATTTCTGCAATAAACAATACACGACAATCAGAGTATGAATTCATGAAAGGTTATATCAGAATCCAAATTGTAAAGTCAGTATATTTTAAATGGATTACAGCATATTTAAAGACTTGCAGCGTAAACCAGCATATTCTACTTATTTTCTTAACACCTAAAAAAATATGAAACCGTAGTTTGTTGACCTAAATAGCAACTTCCGCATATGCGGTTACACCGCCACGGAAGGGTTCAAGGACCTCCGCATGGTTTTGTTTGTATTGGTTCACAAACGGGTGGTCAGAGCCAAAGAATGCATATAAATAGCTAGTTAAAAGGTATGTCCTCCTTGTCTCTGTTCTTTGACCCCTGCTTGAAGTGGGATTGTTAGTTGCCATGCAGGGTTCATTCCGTACGATTGAGTTAAATATACCAATATTATGACATCTGCCTATTCATAAAAGCGTTTTTCCCTGTCTGCAGTAGAAGAAAACAAATGGTATACAATCGGCAAAAATATCTTATTCATTGAACCAAACGCGTTGTTTTGCTTGGAGCTGCGCTGGTTTTGGCGTTTATGGGTGTCAGGAGAGCTCAGCATCGGCTTCAATAGGAAAAATGGAAAGGAAACTAATCCATAGGTAATTTCATACTGAAATTTTTTAATTGCAGTGGGAATTTTGCATGGTAACCGTTTTCACTTTCCAATTGAAAAATATTGATGACAATGCAACTGTTACGAGAAAAGGCCAATGATAAGGTAAACATAATCTGTTTAATATGTAAAGACTTCAGACACACTGTGATTCCCTTGGTTTTCCCTAAACAATATCACGAATGACGTCCGCTTAGTAACTTGTTTAATCTTCAAGTACATCAATGGTACTGAGTAATACTTATGCTTATTGGACTGTTACTCAGGACGTACTATGTTCAAATGCAAAGTGGAGTGCAGCAAGGCGTCTCCATGTAATCAAACGTATCAGTTCCTGTGTGCATTGTGAATCTGGTTTTATAGATAGAAAGGTTATCCTGAAGAGGAGGGCACCTAAATGTTCCACAATTTTGATATAACGTCGGAACACCCAAGAAATAATGTTTCATGACATGAACTGGTTGGGTATGGGGTTTTAGGTTTTGCACGCAAAGTAGTGAACCCATTCAGGGCCATATCGTTGCTTGCCCCTTAAAGTGGGTATAAGTGCAAAGGTAAATATATATATATATATATATATATATATATATATATATATATATATATATATATATATATATATATGTATATATATATACAGCCTCTGCAACAATGCATCATGCATACCGTCCAAAGAGATATACTCGGGCAGCGAAAAACAAAACATGTTCATGTTTTATACGTATCCACTTTGTTAGTGTTAGACAAATTGTTGTCATTTTTAAGGGGGAGTAGAAGTAGAGGAAAAGAAGTACCAATATGTACTCCACCTCCTCTCTCTCTCTCTCTCTCTCTCTCTCTCTCTCTCTCCTCTCTCTCTCTCTCTCTCTCTCTCTATCTCTCTCTCTCTCTCTCTCTCTCTATCTATCTCTCTCTCTCTCTCTCTCTCATAGGAAAGGCAGAAGCGGAGTAGAAATCACATGCCAGCATGGGATAAGGATGTCACACATATGGGATCAAATCACCTAAGCTAACACATATCATTTCAAGACGCGACACAGCTGTTGTAATATGAAATCTGCTTAAACAGTTTCACATTTTGGCACCCCACACATACATGAACACACAAACGCGCGCACACACACAGATTCCTCTATTGTGTGTCCAGAGGGGACATTGTTTAATACACATACACTTCTAACTGGAGGCAAATTTGTGTGCCAACACTGGACATGTTTTTTATATATATACAAATTTTTTAAATTTTTGATCAACAGATAACATACCGATACATTTTTATACCCAATAAGATGGAGTCAACCACATATCGCAGTGAAGCCACTTTAACGCGGCTTTTAAAGAACATGAAGGGGGGAGTTCTTTCAAATGAAATACAGTGGAAAAGTGGGGACTGTCCTCGATAGGGTTATATAATATATATATATATATATATATATATATATATATATATATATATATATATATATATATATATATATATATATATATATATATATGGGGGGTGTAACGCCCTATGATTGTGGACACATTTCTGTTCTTTACAAACAAAGTGGGTGCATTTTTCAACCGGGAACGTCCCCACTTCTCTACTATTCTGCATATTAAATAAGTCACGCATATCTGTTATTTAAACATCATATTTAGATTGCCCTATTTCGATAATGAGGATTGCCCCCTGTTGTGCGGAAAAGAACATTGGTTTGTGAATGAATCTTTATTGACTGCGTTGTTACATAAAATACAGTGTGTCTTTGGTTGGACATAAAAAATGTGTGTCTTTGGTTGGACAGTAAAAATAGGGAAGTTCCCGGTTAACACACAAATGTGTCCACAGTTCTAGTATGTGTCCCCACTTGATTATGTCCCCATTTGTGAGGTAAAAAACAGTGTGTCCCCACTAGTGACTCGCTACAAGTCTGTGCGTGTGTGTACGTGTGTGTGTATGATGGATACGCAATGATAGATTGTCATTCAGCAGTTTCACAAAACAATACAAAAAGAACTAAGATGGCAACGTATGTGATTATGTTCAGGTGTCATTACGTTGCACCCATGAGTGTGAATTGGGCTTACATGTCAACTTTCAGGCGCATTATACCTCATTTTGGTGATTCCTATATAGTTGAATGTAGAAAATTGTAAAAGTTCTGTATTCAAATCTAACAACGCTCAAAAAATAACCTCAATATCGGGCCAAAGTTATTCAACAGTTAAGTAAAAAATGACAATTGTGTAAATCAATGTCATTTTGTGATTTGTACATATCAAGTTACCTGAAGTGACACAACGCAGAAGTTGAATTCTTTTATTCATTAAAAACATAACAAAATGCCATCGTAGATGGTAAAACAACGATTATAAAATCATGGAAGCTATGTAAGTTGACCTTGATAGTCGACATTTTAAATTTACACGTCTCCACAAAACACCTTGCCATTCTTTTCATTACGTAATGCACCCTTTGGTTTGTCAAAAAATAGAATAAAAAAATTACATCATTAATACATCGTATTCCTGTACATAAAGAGTAGATGTATTCAATATGAAGAGCATTAAATTATGCCATATTCAGTAAACTTCGGCATCAAAATCTGGAGTTCATCTTTAAAAGTTGTATGCAAACTATGCAGGTCATGCTATTTGGCAAGCTTATGGACACCCAGTATACACAACCATGACATATTGTCTAGATCTACTCAGAAAGGAGATGGGCTCAAGATGATTTTCAGAGTCACACTCGGATGATGCTTACGCATGAATGC
>OZ026629.1:66500357-66575357 GCA_964020975.1 Hermodice carunculata
AGTGCTGGGCACAGACTCAGCACCAGTTGTATCGGCAGACTCGAGCAGCTTTGTCGTAGCCCGTGGTTCCTTCCAGTAAGGCTCAATTTCTCTGCCCTTCTCCCTTTCTGACCCTACATCTTTCCCCTCATACTCAGTGTGGTCCTCTTCGGAAAAGAAACAGCTAAAACTCAGATCCAGCTTGTTCTCTGCGTCGCTACTGCTCTTGCTGTCTCTATCGCTATCCACATTGACTCCCTTCCGTGACGTTGCGACCCAGAGCCCGCTTGATAGCCAAAAAAGTGCGAACTTGTCAACTTCGGACTCATCATGGGCAACAAAATTCTTTTGTAAAATAAATATATTTTCCTGTGCCTATATGTCAAATTGTCTCACAAAAGTGCTATAACACTCCAAGTCCTTCACTTTGAACCAAAATAAATCTTTTGGGTTTTGGGTCTTTTAAGTGAAGCATTTTTAGTGCAAGTGCAGTAAAGTAGAGACAGCTGAAACATGCTCATGAGGCAGCAATCTCAGGTCATTGTGAATTAAAGGAATGTAATACACCTTCAAAGGCACCGTATATTTTACAATAAAATCGTTTGTTTATAATAAGGTAAGAATAAAAAAGAAGTGGCTAGAACATTATCTATACAGAGCATGAATAATAGTTTTTTATATTTCCATGGCCAAGACGAACACTTTCCTGTCCTTCTTTGTTATGCATTTATTGGGTCAGGCTCCAGTTGGCAGCTTGTGCTGACCACTTGGAGCGGCCAAAGTCATTCATTGCCAACATCGACAAAAGGATATGCTCTAAATCTATGTAGCGATACTTGATTCACATTCTTTGTTGACAGACCATTCATTTAAGTACCATTATGCCTACAGTTACCATAAGATGGCAGACTGTGACAATTATGATCCAGGTCAACAGCTTTCCTTGGCGTGTCGAGGAAAGCTGTTGCCTCACTCAAAAGTTTGCTGAAAGAGTTAACATTAACATTGACATCTCAAGTTTTTCACTTTGAATAGCTTCACCGGCAAAATAGGTGCATACGGATACGCTACACTACACGTATGTCACTGACCATTGCGCATCCGATAAATAATGCGGACAAGTAACATTTTAAATGAAGGTAATTAGACAGAGCTTAAATAATACATATGGATTATCTTTGAACTTCTTTACACGTAGAGCCATTCTAAGTTTCATGACCATTGAACATCCAATATATATCGTACGAAAATAGTTACAATCTAAATTGTGCGTTCAAGGACTAATTGCATATAAAATGGTTGATAGCTTGATGTTTTGTAGACATAGATGCTTACAAACAGACAGACAGACAGACAGACAGACAGACAGAAAGAGAGAGAGAGAGTTTCTTCTTGACTCTTCAACTTTTTAATATGCATACACTTACTGTAATTCCCTTTTCGACTTATCAGTGTACTTCAATAACCAAAAAACAAAAGAAAACCAAGCAAAAAAAAAACCAAAAAAACAAAAAACAAAAAAAAACGTTAAGTTTTTACCCCTGACTAGATACTCCTTTACCCATGCCTTAGCACCTTCGAATAGAAAACCGCTAATGTCATCATTATAATCGCCAGTGAAGTTCAAGGGATTATGCCCTGGCCTTGGGCTGATGATACTTAATTCAGCAAATTTCAACGTCTTTGTGGAAAACTATTAAGGTTAACTTTGAAATAACTTAGACGCTCGTACGAAGCCTAGTTGATGCGGCATCATTTATTATGCAATAAAAGTAGTATTTTAAGTACAATCCATATTAGCTTTCAACAAACGACAAAATACGTTCTAATGACATGTCTCCTTCAGTTGCGTGGCAATGAACATATGTGTTACCTAAAACTCTTTTCGCAGCATTTTAATGCCCCTGTCGTGTTTGTAGGAGTTCAAATGTTAACACTCTTCAATAGTTCATAAATATGTGGGAGGATACATGAGTGGGTGGGTTTTGATGTCACTATATATTAACCCTTTCGCGCTCCAATCGCCCCAAAAGCGATGTAATTTTTCGTCTACCTCAATCTTTTTACATAAAATTCTATACATAAAACATTTTTGCTGAAAATAGTTGTTGATACATATAACGACAGTATGCCCTAGATCAACTTCTTTTCTTGGGGAAGGAAAGCTGTTGCCTCAATATTATGTTAAACTAGAAAGGGTTAAACTCACCCGAGGCGACATTGATGGCACAAACCAGTAGAAATACGGCCGTTATGGTCTGCATGATGGAAGTCTGTGTGAAAAGAAGAAAAAATTGAATTAAATTAAACCATCACAAGAGTACAATATTTTAAGACAATTGTCTTGCCAACAATTCTCTCTGCGCATGGAGGCTTCATTCGAATGTATTTGCGGGTGCATAAAATAAGGCACGTTACTGGCAGTGCAGATGTACACAATCACTCAAATTTGTATGATGAACAAGAGACGTGCATATAGTATAAACGACTCTGGTTGAACAAAGTCAACAGAAGCAGGGTTGGACTGTTGCTACCAGTCCCCAATATCAATGATATTGTTGGGGCTGTTGGAAAAAGTTACATCCGCACCGTCCGAAATATAGGTAATGCCTGTGATAGTGCGTGTATGGTTCTCTCATTGAAATGGGTGGAATCGGAGTGCGGTCATGGTGCTATGTTGTACAATCCGTAAGTACTAAAATGACACTGGTAAATTGCCATGTTACAAAAGGCAAGATTTTACAGAAAAATGTCGGGGCTGATGACTTCATCTGTTAAATTGAAACAGACATTAGCTGTCGTTGACCATGCGCCACACATATTAAAATTGAACGCATAGTGTTAAATCTGCTATGCTTTTACACGTGATTAATTCTAAGGTGGTTCGATTCAAAGAATGTAAAAACATATATATACTCAAGAGAACTTTTTACATAAATTAACGCCATTGCTAATTGTTACGCAACTTTGTAAATATCGCTAACGCCGAAGAAGGATTGGTTGCCTGGAAGAATGACCTGTCAGTATGTATTTAATTTGCATCTTCGTAATCGTTATTTGCGACTAAAGGAGACATATTACTCATGGGTTTCTGGTGATGTTGTTAACTTATAGCATTAAGAAGTGATTTGTTGCATGAGAAAACGGTCAATCTTGATTCATTGGCATTATCATCTAAACCTAATGAGCCATTCAAAAAAGTGACTTCTGAATTCCGCAATGCGAAGCATGGTTATTTTGAAGATGTTGCTACCGAATACCTAGATAAAGCAATGTAAATCATGGATACCCTTAAGGGGAAGAAATAACCAAGCGCTATTTCGATGGAGTTTTCGGTAGCTTATTTACATATCAATTATGTTGATTATAGGTCACGAGATATCAGCTAAACATGCCCAGACAGCCATGGTAAGGTCTGCAATGTGTTCACGAATTTAATGTTCCCGAGATACAAACTAGCTCTGTTTAAAGCTTTCCTAGGACTAGCTAATTTAGTATTTCTGGTGTGGACACCAAGATGATCGAAATTGATATCGCAGAATGTAGGAACTTGGTTGGCAGTCTTTATTAGAAGCACGTCACTATGTGCATACATCAGCCTGGTATATGTTCAATGGTATACATGGCTTAATACCCGATTAGACTTTGTATATGTGACTAGGTAAGGCATTTATTGGATGCAGCTTATTTTGATGCTTGGAATATTTGTTCTTTATGTGTTGTTGTTCCGAAGATTAATATAGACATCTTTCGGAAATCGACCGAATATCACTGGATTTCCCGGTCAAAATGAGGCCAGTCCTATAGGTTTAACATATGCTGCTCTGAATATAAATTTATATGGATCATGCATGAAATGCTCTGTAACATGGGCATGGTACCTACGTTTATTCGTCCCAGTACCAGAAAATATCCTGGAATGAGATTATGGCCAAAGTGGTGCTAAACGTGTGTCTGGCATCGAAGTGCCTATCCACATAAGAAACTACTGGAAACACAGCCCTCAATATAATTCCACAATTCCAAGGCGTACGGGTCACATACAGATTTCTGAACTTTTACCGAGGAAGATTCACGGTATGTTAGAAGTTTTACTTTACCATGGCGAAGTTGCCGTGTAGATAGGGCCATTCCAGAGTGCAGAGGTGGTAGAAGCGTTTTGTACAGACAGGATAATGCCGGGGGAAAGTTGGATCTGGAAGTCCAAGACTTTCAGATGAGAGCGATGACCGTCACCTGGGGCGGTTAGTGTAAGGACTTAGGTTTCTATCTGAGCAGAGGTTTCGCCAATGGCGGCATCAGTCCTGCGACACCATTGCATCATTGTGAACCAACGGCAAGAGACTAGTTCCGTACGAGCCAAAGAGCAGCAATATGCTCATTTGGTGTCCCACCAGATATTTTTGAAAAATGTGATGCAATTTGGTTCAATGTCTTGCACACAAGGCTGCTCGAATGCAGTGATGTCAGCAGCATGCATATTGGAACACCATGTTATTATTCACGAAAGAGGAGATAGAAATAACATAAAAACCAACCAAACACTGTCCACAATTATTCACCCACAAATGGCCAATGTTGGGGGGGGGGGGAGGGCTCTTTTTATCCCTGGCGTATATAAGCTGGGTAAAACTCCGATCATATGTACAGATCACTTTTATTACATAAATTTGGGTTTACGGTTCGCCAATTTCTTTTAAGTAACGGGATAACAGCACGTCTACATTTTACCTAATGTTAAGGTGGCAGCGAGGATAGCTCATTGAAAAGGAATGGCTCCCAAAAACGCCTCCAACAATTCTGAATAAATTTTTACACATATCACATCTGTACATGCTGGAAAGCAGGAATGGCAACAACAGAATCAAATGTAAATAAACAAAAACTGTAGCTGACAAAACTAGCACTGGAATTCTGAACGCAGGAGAGCTTTCAGTAGTTGAACATGATATGAATAGCAATGAATTGAAATCATAAATAATAACAATAGTTCGGTGATTCAGATTTAATGCATGGTGGACACATTAGAAACGGATCAGTGGGTCCCAAATGGTCACATATGCACAAGAGGAGCATAGACGCATAGTTGGAAAGCAGTGTCATTACTGGATGTGACCTGACTACGGGTTACCTGGCGAGTCACGTCTTCTATCACAGCCGTGACATATTCAGTGTTGCAACAACGATGGCCTCCTTTTAACATTTCCCGAGACACACTGGCTGAAAACGTTCAGTAATTTCAAATGTAGTTTGTTTTTATATTTTATTCTTCTTTGCTTTGTTCTCATAACCATTGGAACGAAGGTGTGAGAGGAAGACCATCTACTCAATATATCTGACTCTTAACATGCCCAGAAAAAAGGGAACTCTTGTCTTTGTAAACTAAAGTACCGGTGTTCTTGTATTGTTAAGACCTGATCTCAAACCTGGCTGCTGTTCAGGAACACATTCAAGTTTTTACATTTTTTTTAAAGAAGTTAGTTTTCCTAGATATTTTGTAGTTTCAATTGCCCCAAAATATTCCAAAATTGCCACGTTTTGACTCAATCAACAGCATTCCTCGGCGCGCTTTGAGCGCAATGCATCCACAAGCGCGACGACGAAAGATGCTGATCTGCATGAAAGGCCGGCTTACAAAGAATATAAATCCAGTATCGTAATGTTAATTCTGAGCACACTGACATTTGCAGTGTTGCCAACCTTGCGACTTTTGTACGAGATTTGCGTATTTTTCAACCTGTCCACGTACTACGTAAAAAAATGTGAAAAAATGCCAAAATATACGTATTTTTCAAAAAGTCAACCAAACAAATCGGGAGTGTAGTTTTATTTTTTTATATTTTCCTGCATTTTATCTGTTTATTTGTTATTTTACTTTGTGGGTGCTAGCTAGTATAGTTAACAACAGTTAACATGAGAATACTTGCACCAATTTTGACTTCATCGGCTGGTATATGGAATAAAACATTTTATTCCATGTTTGTTATTCTGCTGTTTTGGAACAATATTGACATATTTACAGTGTTTTAAAGCATTATACAATGATCCTTTTATCAACAAAATTTGGTCTCCAGAATCCACAAAAATGCACCATTTAAACTTACATTTTTCAAAATTTTCTGGCCTTGGGAAAGGGGGGACACACATACAAACACCCCCACCCCCACGGTCTCTCCGCCCCCTCGACAGTCCGCCGAGAAATCTCAGTATTTTTTTCTTCCAATGTTGGCAAACCTGCATTTGTCGAAATTAGCAGTGAAAGAGCTAAGGAATAATTAAAGACGAAAAAAGGCCATCTGGCCTTCGTTAACACTTTGAAGACACCAAAAGAAGACAGTCTGTTTCGGCCTAAATTTAGTCAAGGTTAGGAAATTACAATGTGGCCAAGAACCTTTGCAAAATAGTTTTAGACAGAGACGTCACTGAAAGCGCAGGGCAGATTCTATTTAATTTATAATGACTGAACACTTGAACATCTTTCACGCTTGGGGTAAACATAAATAAAATGCATAAGTTAGAAAAAGTTCATACGTAATTAACACGCATAACAACAGTTCACTGCTTGATCTGCTTTGCCAACAAAATTCCGTGGACTTGGTTTTGTTATAGGTCAATTAGTGTGTGATTGATGATTCGTGTCCGATTTGACAAACGAATGACAAGGTACCATTGTACACGCAATGACTGCCAAATTTTAGCTGACCACAAGCGTTGCATATGTATGCAACAACTGTGCGAGTCCAATAAATCATGTAGTAGAAGAGGACATATATTACCCCAGTTTAAAAAAGAAATCAAATTTCTCCTATTTGAAATCGTGATAAATTGTTCCTTTATTGCCTTTGACCGTAGACCCGTCTTCAAATGTGTATATAGATGTTTGTTTTCGTTGATGTGGATGTAACTGTATGTATTAGCACAGTACTTTCTAATATACACTGAGCTGGTTGATATATGTACAGTTGATATATGACGCCATTGGTCTGAATTGACAAGCATTTCATTCATAAGCATCTCATGACACTGGTGTGGAAAATAAGTTTTATTATTCAGTGCATTATGGGAGAAATCCTTTGTAAAATATCATCATTATATAAATAACGGCACCATTGTCATTCAAAGTGAACTTGTAAAAAAAAAAAAAGACTTAAGACTGAAATATATGTGCCAAATATGAGTTCGATTTGACCTATTACTATGATATTGCTGCTAGTCTGGAACTAATTTGATTGTTTCGTCTATGCATGCAGCACAACGTATTAATTCTAATTCTTCTTAAGGCCAGCTTGATTTGTTAATTTCTAGTTGGCAGCTCCTATTGGTGTGCTCAATAGCGACAGAACCAGCCCTTAAACCGAGCGAAAAGGGGTTAAATTTCAAATATGAACAGTGCTAAGTGGATGCAATATATATATATATATATATATATATATATATATATATATATATATATATATATATATATATATATATATATATATATATATATATATATATATATAATCTGATTAACGTCATTGAATACCCTTGTCTGAGAGCAGTGTATTACTTTACCTGGGGCCACAAGACATGCCTGTACATTGATTGACACTGACAATTATTTTTCCCCATTAGACAGCAGCAGACAAATGTATAAATTAATGTTAGAAGCAACTAATTATGGTTTTAATTATCTTTTTATTGTTTTTTTATGTTTGTGTTTAATTAAAAGGGCAGGTCATCTTGCAACTACAGTTCTAAATTTCGCATCTGTCATTTGAACACAATTTTAGTATTTGTTATGGATAGTATCAAGAAGCCTGAATTCAGTTCTAATTAAATTCCTAAACCCAACGTACTTATTCTCACGATCAACGCTAAAATTTGTTTTTCGATGTACAATTGAAAAGCATATCGGCACGTGCAAATTGAATTATACTTTTCTTGAGATTCACTTCATATTTATTGCTTCCACGTTCTTGCACAGAGTTTCCATTTCAAATATTTCTTGGCTGCACAAACTTGATAATTCAGTTGGATTGAAACATAAAATGGGATCATGCCCTTTCAAAATATTGATACTTTTTAAAGGTTCACATGGATACTTTTAACCTATGAGGCTTGTTAGGCAAGTTAGTTTTTCAAAAATACTTCTGATGTGTGTCCTGCTCGTAAAGCTAAATAATCTGAGCAATTGGCATACATCTGGTATGGTACTTCAATTGAGCTGTCCAATGGCTGTCTTGAAGGGGTGGAAGGCGTGCAGAGAACGTCTTATAGATCTTTTATCTGCTAGATGAATGGAACAATTAGTAGTTACCTGACAAGTGAAAAAATGTGACGGAATGTGTATGATATCTGAGTGGACCCTGCTCCGGGGCACGACCGGTCCTCGTCTACTGCATTTGCATACTGTGGGTCACGCCCACGCATATATCTTGATATTGTTTCGTTTGACCAGTTCAGCAACCGAATGTTTGCTGTCTGCCAAACCTGGTAGGTTTTACTGCCCGAGGCAGCGCAGACTGTCCAGACCTAATACTATACAACATAACTTTCTTCCCAGGCTTCTCCGTAGAAATAACTTGCAAATGAACGGTCTGAGTGAGACAACAAACATCTCACGATTGTATCCAGCGTGTATTGGAGTGAAGTGAACCGTGCATCACCTCAGGACCAACTGCTCAATTTATCTTTCAAATGACAGTTTTGAAGCCCGATAGATCGCGTGCTGGCTGGCACATTACATAATCGTAATGTGAAACTTCATTGGTCATACTCAGCCCTGGGCATTACGTTATCGGTCTTCCTACATTCTTTATAATTTAACCGTGTGTCTTCACTCCCGAAAGAGCCTGTAGGCCTATGCTGCCCGAATATATTACACGGAATGAAAAAATAATAATATAGTAAAATTGTTATGACATTCGGAGGTTCCTTCGCTGTCAAGGTATAGGCTTCTGGCATTCTCTATATCGTTGTAGTGTATACTTTTATGAATGTCGTAATGTGTTCTAATTTTGCAAAAGAACATTCAAAGGCTTTTTTATGATGTTTGCAGGCGATACATGCTTTGATATTACTGCAGAAAAAGGTTTTTGCTCTCAAAAAAGTGCGTGGCCTACGGAAATTTGAATTTGAACATTATATAGAATAACTAAGTCAAATGTGGGATTAATTTCGCAAAGCGTAGCAGACTTGTTAGTCTCTTAGCTTCCCTCACGCCTACACACACACACACACATATATATATATATATATGTATGTATATATATATATATGTATATATATATATATATATATATATATATATATATATATATATATATATATATATATATATATATATATATATATATATATATACTTTTTAGAATCCTGTCCAACATACCTACGTTTTGTATTTTGGCTATAGATTATCAACTATTTACATGATTGCTAGACGTTTTCTATTCATACCCATGTCGTGCATACTTGTCACCACGGCCGCAAATGGTGAAATGATTTTTTTGCCCTTTATTTTTCAACTTTCTTGTTTTGCGTTGACTACACGTCCACGACGGTTAAAGCGTTCCAATATCACCATTCCGTCCAAGTTTTACAAAATATTTGCGACGCGGGTAATGCTTTTATGTTTCAAATTACCTAAACGCTCCACAGAAAAATTGGATTGATCTATTTCATGGGATTTTTGGTAAAATATCGCACCTGGGAGGAAGGTTGAAGTCGGATGGCTGGTAACAGCGGTGCAACTGGTAGGTGGGAGGAAGTACGAGCGCCTCAGGCAAACTTGCCACTTGGCAAAACACAGGTATTCAGTCGCCTGGGGTTACATGGAAGGGTTCGTGACTCAAGGAAACCCATCCAGGGTTTTCAATACATCGGAACCCCTAACAACAATACCCACGTTCATATCATGGAAAAGTGCGTTTGTTGGGTTTATGATCTCATGATTTAATGTCCTTTCATCAGAAAAAAAGCTTTTCATAGCTTTCGAACAAGGCGCCAAGTTGTCCTTCTTGTTCTAGCATTTGGTAAAATGTTTCACCAAACATCTGCAAGCACTCACTTTCGGGTGGATGTATCATTTCACTGAAAACTAAGAAATCCCTAATGTGATAGATATGTATCTATAATGGGTAGAAGATTTATATCAAACAAATTTAAGACGTGAGGTGCTTAAAATTAGAGCACCGATCGTGTGAACCAGCTCTTGTGTGTGGTGGGGTGTGGCAAACACAGTTGTAAATTGTTTCATATTTTTTTTCATCTGGGGAAAAGGTACCGCTTGATTTTTTTGGGGGGTGGGTGGGTGGGGGTGGGTGTCATGTTTACTTAAATGAAAGTGATACCATTAAAAGTCTAATTCAAGGAAAACAGCTAACAAAAGTTCTTGTTATGAATCTGCCGCGAATATTAACCTTCCACAGAAAACAGTATCCTTCTGTTTGTCAATAACGTACCACCAATATAATAGAAAAGTAGCATTCCACCTGAATACATTACTCTCATGCGCGTATGTGTGTTTTCCTTAACTTCAATAAAACTTCTAAAATGTCATCATTGTTTACATATTTAGCCTTTTCCTGGTTCATGCATCTCTTAATTATGCAAACGTATTTGCTTCTAATTTCCACAGTTTGACAGGGACAGAAGAAACCTTTATTTTGGCGTGAACTGCCTTCAACACTTTTTGTTTTGCGTTTACTTGTTGAGCGTGTACCCTTTTCGTTTATGAAAGCGTGTTTTATCGTTTGACTGGAATTTTTCCCAACATATAGTAAAACTATTTCCTGTGTGGTAACATTGCAGTGATTGAACCTTCACCGTACAGCTTTCATGACACAAACTGTTAAGAATATCGTGCATTCGACAAAAGAATGAAACATAATAAAAAATTAATAAAATTAAGAACATCATTTTAGTTTCGAAACTTTGTTATCAAATAATTTTTTCATCTAATAGTAACAAGTAAAAGTAAAAAAATGAAAACTAAAATACAAGATACCAAGTGTATGAGAGCCACTTACCTGGACGTGTAGCAGAAGAGGTGTGTGCGGGCGAACGGTCAGCTGAGGTATGCGACCTCGTCTTCCGTGATGCCCAGTCTTGTCACAGGCCTGTTAATGTATGCATCACTCTAAGTCATCGATATCACTTCTGTGACCTTGACGGCTGCCATGTCCATTGACCACATTGACTGCATGAATATAGAGCTTTGATGATTTGAACATAACGGCTGATACGCTATTGTTTTTAGACATTACATTAATTATGTTGGGAGGCTGCCATAAAAAAGTATGTATGATACCTTGTGTTTGCCTAATAGAAACCTTTGCCGATATTCGTTTTAGAATAAAATACTGTACTTTGCATCGAACAAACTAAAAACGTAACTCTCTCAGTTCCAAGCACGACTACAGCCAAACGTCTTAAGTCAAACTAGTCTGAATTATCATAAAGATCCCAGAGACGTATTCTGCGTAAAAAGACCTTTCATTCAAGAACCAACATGCCTATAGTTCCAGACAGAATACCCCAGCTCAACAGCTTTTCTCGGTGCGCATTGGGCGCAATGCGCACCGAGAAAAGCTGTTGACTCAGTCCAAAATTTGGCACTTTAAGGGTTAATATTAGACACACCGGCCACCAAATGTTCATGTATCTGAATTGTTCACAAGCTGGCATAAGCTGAGTACATTGTACAGCTGTGCACCATGAAAACTATTGTCATGTGTGACCTTACGTTGTTATGGCTTTGGCGTGACTACAACAGAAGTTCACTCTGATTGTCGCTTGGCACTTAATTTGTGAGAAATTACTGGGAAAGGCCCTAACATTATTTTTTGAAATTGCAATTAGAAAAGACTAGGAGTATGGCTCTCAGTTTACAAATAAGGTTGTATAATTCTTGTTTAATTGAGCCGAGAATGAACAACGAAGATAAAAAGAAAAGTTAGAGGCCAATTAAAATTCAAAATCTAATGAGCATAAAAAGGGGAGAATAAATGAATGAGTCAGTCTGAGAGTCAGTAGCGAAGAAAAGCTATGTGCTGTAAGGCTCACGAAACATGATTTTTTTGCCACTTAGTCTCATATTGTCTCAAAATCAATGTTATGGTCTTTCTTGGAAACTTCTAACAAGTTGGTTTAAAAATATTTTATTACAACACAATTGGGAAACAGGGCGGAGCCCTATATAAATCACTCTTGTACATACAAAAGTACAGTGTAAGTTCACAAGAGACCACAAAAATTACTAAGACTAATTAAGGATTAACGCCAAATGACCAAACAGATAGATGGCAAAAGCCTGTACATGATCTAGAAAAAGACCAAGACAATACGTCACACAGAAAAAGCAGTTGGGGCATTAGCTTCCCATGTACATGTGCATATAAGGTAAATTTATAGTAAGTACAAACTTAATATACAATAGTAATATCGTATCAATTGGTGACTTGGAAACATATTTCATTATATCTGTCCCCTCACGTAACAAACCCAAGTCTACCTGTGTTTTTAATACATGTATATTGATGGACAGCTTGGAAAACCATTTCATTTTCATTGAAGGTACATTTATCTGCCCCAAATAACAGCGTCTGAACGGTAAAGGAAGCCAAACCGAGAACTTTCCTTTGCAAAACGTCCCGATGTGTGATATATTTATTACATTCACAAAAATAATGAAATGGATCTTCATTGGCGCTTCCGCAGGAGCAAACAGGGGAGGCTACAAGCCCATTTCTAAAAAAGATGAGAATTTAGATTTCGTACAAGTTAACTGCCAAGCGATGATCAAAGTGAACTTTTATTCAGAGCAAAGCCATAAAAAGTCACCGGCAGTTTGCAGGCGCAGATCCAAAGGGACGCTGGGACACCCCCCCCCCCCCCTTAAAACGATAGGAAAAAATCGGTCCCAAACAATGCTCAGAGGGCCATGAAGATAATTCTGGTGCCAGGAAAAAATGTTCCCCCAAACCTCCAGCTTACTATTTTAGTTCTTTATTTTGTTTTCTTTTTCATTTTGTGAGGGGTTGGAATTAGGCAGACAGCCACAATAGGCCTATTAAAATCAATGGTTCATTCAGCAGCTATGGTGCGGATGGAGCCCGCAATCACCGTCTAACCAATTACGAGCTTACTATGTTTCACTGCCCAAACTATGCACAATAAACTGCACCTATGCCCGCCACTACCTGCTGACTCATAATTTCTGTTCAAAACAATAACGACGCCAGACTAATTTTTTGCGTTTTTAGTGCATGCATTCAAATGTAGTGTCAGTATGACACCTCGAACAGTCAATAGAATATGTTCGGCATGTGACTTTCGGTGAACAAAGGTGGCTGAGATTCGGGGAATATTTAAAACAAGGTTGCACAGTATTTTAGACAAGTCTTGTCTTGTACATCTTACAGTTAGTTCATCCTTGATTTCAAACAGGAAAAAATGTCTTTGCGAAGCTCTAAAACAAGTTGAAATCAAGTGTGTGAAGTGGTCAATAGAGATTAAATTGACTACTTCTAGGGTTCACTGCTGGGTGACTTATCAAACAGTCCGGTTTGAAAGGGCCGAAAAATATTTCCTTCGGAAAGCGTCACATTGCTCCTCTGTTTTGCTTCTTGATCCATCCCAATGCCACAGGCTTTTATTTGACCTCACATTTTGTCCGTTAATTTGATGTGTGACGTGAAACAACGTTACCTTCGCTTGGTTCACGTAATCAATCACATCAGGTTCTCTCTTTACTAACATGCAACAGTCATTTTAACCAGCAGTGGAGGTGGTTTTATCAGTTCACTTGAATCAGTATGGTATACTTTTACTTCGTTTTTGTTCCATTTACCAAGTGCTTATTCTATCGGTGGCAATAAGACCGAATAAGCAAAACACCCTGCACTCACACATGTAATTATTCTGCCCACAACTCTGGCCATTTTCCAACAGTCTATTCAATTTATAACAATGCCTCTGCATTGCAAACACTTGCACTGACTGTATCATCCCAACTTTATTACCATATATTCTATCCCTGACCTTTCAAGGTTTCATATATTATAAACGTGATGTTTTCATTTGCAGAAAGTTACAGGAAGCAGACTATAATAAACCCCGAAGTCCCAGCACTCTCAAATAAAAGCACAACAGATGAATATTCTACCAAGACTACGGCGATTTACCCACCTCCTGTTCTGTTCTGTTCTGTTCAAAGGCCAATGGCTCAAAAGAGGCTTTGCACAAAAACATGTGAATATTCTGCCCAAAAATGTAATGGACAAAGTCCAGGAATACAGCCAAAATGCAGGCCCAGGGCCTCTGCAAAGGAAATGCAAGGCCTAGTGAAAGTCTGCCGAGGGCAAGTGCTTATCATGCCAATGATAAGCACACTCTACCTGTGGCCACTCACCCCGCCCACATAAAACCTGTAAAAAGTGTTTCCAGAGAAGTGTACCTGTTTGCCAGTACCACCAGACCCCAGCAAGTTGGATGCAGAGGATGAGCTTTTATTATACTTCAGAGAGGCATATTTTGCTAAAGAATGTTCGGTTACGATCCATTCAAAGGTAAAAAAAATTGTGAGATAGTCAAACTACTTTTAGCGTGTAATCTGATATTCTCCTCACATCTCGCCCTTATCACTCAGCGTATTGATTGATTATTACAGAATGATTGCTTAATAATCAGATACCCTGCGTGGCGTCTGAGGCAATTAAAGCAATCCATTACCACTCTGAATAGCGAAAAGAATAAGCACGATTGTTTTAGTTTCTTTGAAGAATAAAACTTAAATAGAATCCTTTTTTCTTTCGAAAGTTATTAGAGTGCCGTATAATTTTCTTGTGGGCGTCGGCAGTGAAAAGATAAAGGCTAAGCAGGGGATAGATTCCATTCAATTTAATTTTTTAGGCATAGCTTAGAAGAGACGGAATGAATTTTACTGCCCAGCAATATAGTGCAATACATCAGCCTTCTTCGAGACATAACAAATGCAAGCAGTTTGCATTCATCATAAATAACACTAGTCTCAGAGCACTTAAGGAAAATGAGAGTGGACTGTGACAACCTTTTCCATCAGCCTGACTTTCTGTCTCAGGGGCAGATCGTCACAAATTACAAAAAACAACTTTGATACTTCTACAAGTCGAACGGAACACTTTGCGATACAAATAACTGGCAAACGCTACAGTCCGGTTGTGAAAGTCGTCCACAGAGGTAATGGATCTCATGTTATCAGTATTTATCACAGATTATAAAGACTCATCCCATCACACGCAGGACATTTAACTTTGAAAATTAACCAAATTGTTAAACATGTAAAACCTGGTAGGGATTTTTTCCACACGTTAGCATAAAATATTCGATGATTCGACCTGAAGTAAATCTTGACTAATAATGTTCACACAATCTGTTCTGTATTTGTGCAAATAAAAAAAATGAGCTCAGTTGTGCAAACTGTATCCCCTCCTTTTTTGGTCGGGTTTATGAGGAAACCTGATTTGTGGTGCACAGGTTACACACACACACACTCACACACACACACACACACATTCACACACACACACACGCACGCACGCACACGCACACGCACACGCACGCACACACACACACACAGAGAAGGGTGACCTTAGTAATAAGATTATTATATAATTAGCTATCGAACACAATTAGTTTATGATAACACGCCCCTGTGACAGCCATGCCCCTCTCTCCTATAGATATATACAAGTTATAATAAGAGCAATTCTAATTAAATTTTGAAAGGATCTATCTATCTATCTATCTATCTATCTATCTATCTATCTATCTATCTATCTATCTGTCTGTCTGTCTGTCTGTCTATCTATCTATCCATCCATGTCTGTCTGTCTGTGTGTCTGGCACTCTGTCCATCCTTACAGTTATTTATTCACCCATTTATCTTTCATTCATTTATACAGTGTAATTATTTAACGACTTTTTAGGAATACTGTTTGACACGTATTTCATACAGAGTGTATAAAAACTGTTACTCCACTTTGTCTATATCTTTCCCAAATAAGTGCGCAGCCTGGCAAAATATGCACAAATGCCGAAATAAAGGGACCTCCATTTTGGAACCAGCATTCTACGCACAAGTTGGAGCAACATGCAAAGAACCACTGAGCCTACATCACGCAGGGTCCTTGGTGGTAAAAATGAAAGAAACAGATCTCAACAAAAACAAACAAAACAACAGAAAAACCCACCGGAGCCAGATGACCATAATTACAGGTCAACGCACGCAACAGGCCATCTTCCATGACAATAAAATGTGTGTCAGTATTCAACAAGAAGGTCTGCAGGCTTGAGTCACTGACTCGCTGTGACTCATAGGCGCTTGCCACGCCATGTGGGCTGGACCTCGCATGAAGAATCATCCACATTTCGGGCACTGCAATATCACAACAGCCATCGGGCATTACCTGTTCACACTATGAGGTGTGCAAATAAGAAATAAGTAAAATATTTGTTACATTTGAAGAAGTATTTTTCGTTTGATTTTGTCATCTTTCTGCCTCGTGCCTCGGGTAATCGATGGCTGTTCTCATTACTTCAAAACGCTCAGAAGGCAAACCTGAAGCTCATGAAAAAAATAAGCGTCTGTTTTTTCCACAATGAACATGCCACTTCCAGAGCAAGTTAATCGTATAAATTTTGATATAAGTACTCCACGTCATGGATTGGGAGTTTATGGTCTTCACGAACAGGTTTGTAGTGATCTGCTAACTGTATAATCATTTATATTCCCGAGCAAGAAATTTCCCGAATTAGCCTAAAAATATTTTTTCTGAGTTTTATTTTTTTCAGATGACCAGTTAAAAAACAATAGATATAATCCGTGACGAATACGACCTGATTGGAATAGTTAAACTGAGGTGCTAGTTTACATATTGTTTATGGTACTTTGTGGACGGTATTATGGTAAAGATTTTGCTCCTTTTGACATCAGCTTATAAAAGGACCACACACTGTAAAATTCCATACAAACAATAACAAAACAAAAAATGGCATCCAGCTTTGATATATAAGCGAATTTGGATTATCAAACTTTTTTAATTAAAAGTTTCTGACGTTCAACATCATTTAGAATGATAATTGTGTGGAAAGCCCTCTTGGACCAAGCAGTAAAGAAATTCAAAATGACCCTTGTCCAACAGAAGGACCTTGCTTTGATCAAAGGGTAGTGTGCCCAGGAAACACATGTTTTTGCTGTTAACTGACTAATTTACACTTCCATGACATCAGATAGCATCAATAAACATTCCTGTGGTGTTAGAATCTCCCGGGTTCCAGTCTGGTCCTCGTCAAGCAACATAGTGTCTTTCTTGGGGTCTATAACAAGGCAGCCTTTCAGCCAATCCCAGGCCTTTATGGTTGAAGTAAGGGTATCATATATATATATATATATATATATATATATATATATATATATATATATATATATATATATATATATATATATATATATATATATATTCAGGGAGAGGAGGGTCAGACCTATCAAATGGTACATCAACAAGCTTTGTACGCTTAATGGATCCGCCCATAAAGGAAATCAAAGTCCAAAATGACTGCTGAATGAGGGTATGACATGGATTCAGGGCATCAGCAGACCTGTTGATAAAGAGATAATCTAGCAATGAAGTGGCTGCATATGCAGTCAAGTCCCCTGACTCTAGCATAAAGATGTCAATATAACTGTTTTTACAACATCAATGCAGTTTTAAAAGTTTAAAAGAGACTGGTGCACACACATTATGCCGACGCCATGTGCACCATCCAACCAAGAATATACTGGGACACCCCAAACTCAGAACGAGGCTAGGTAAATCTATAATTAGAAGCCTGTTTGAGAATGTACACTGTTTATGATTATCCCCACCGTACTCCTCACTCCCACCCTCACTTCAGCCTCCACCTCCGCCGACACACAAGCTTAAGTATAAAAACAGATTCACCAACTGGCATAGCAAGACTTCGTTCAATATAAATGGGTACTTGCTATTTTCAGGGGACCTCGTGCCCGTAAAACACAGACACGTTGTTATTTTATCAAGAAAGTTCGGATTTTCAAAACCGATCATAAAATTTGTATCCACTCAGTTTCAATGTATCACAACAGTGCAATCGCTTACAAATTAACAGTCACTAGCAACAGTTTAATTTTCAATTTACATAAATATAGATTAACATAGATAAGATATGCCCTTATGTCACTGAGTGCTATCTCCATATGGACGACATCACAAAGGCATGAGAGAAAGAGAGAGAGAGAGAGAGAGAGAGAGAGAGAGAGAGAGAGAGAGAGAGAGAGAGAGAGAGAGAGAGAGAGAGAGGGGGGGAGAGAGAGAGAGAGAGAACTTGAGCTAGGTACAATGGTTTGATGCTGAGCAGAAAGAGAAAGAATGGCAGTAGTTGCGGCGACCATTGATTTTGTTGTGATTAGCACTGAAAGAATGACAATCCAACCCTCATTTGTAAATAATTTGTATTATCGTAGAGTCTATGCGAGACAGGGCAGATGTTCTTTATATTTGATAACAGTTCTTACCTTTTCAAACTACACAGACCCACAAAATTTTCATGTTAAATGGTCAAAACACATTTTCCACATTTATAAAGTCACCAAAGTGGTTGTTTCAACATTCCTTAAAACATTTTATAAATTGTAGTTTTGATACCTTTTTGCCATTCAAAGTGGTGTTTCTAGGTGTGCTAAATATCTTTGCTTACCAATAACTACCATTGACTTTGCTTGCCAACGTACGTATTGTGCAGGCTTGAGAAACATATAAACAAAAACAATTCACGCCAATAGAAAAAGAGTATGTAATGAGCACACACGCGTCACATGTAGGATTTTTCTTCGTCAAAGGGAATGAGACGTGCCGCTATCACCAACTGGCTAATTGTGTTTCCATTGTATACCTGGGGCAGATCAGTACACATAATCTCTTGTCAGCTCAAGAAGTTGGTAACACCTCAGCCAATGTCATCCTGGCATGCCTAGCCCACAAACAGAGACTAAAGAAAAGTTAATTACCGCATGGCCATTGTAGGCTGACATCACAGCAAAGAGCCCACCCAGGAATTAAAAAGTGTCCCACTTTTTTTGCCCACTTCCTATTACCTTTAACAAACCAAACCACTGAATATAACATGAACTGGTCACTACATGTTCCTTAAAAAGATGCATTGAAGGAACGCTATAATGCGTTTGGCAAAGGCAAACCAATACAATGCATGTGTTTCGCCTTTTACGGATGTGATTTCGGGATGTCTAGTTTACATAGTTTATTTAAAGTCATGCGTTCCAAGTGATTTGTTGTCTACAACCACTGAACCTTTAAAAGGTCACATTATTAGAAAAAAGGCATCAGTTTTCCTCAGCACACCTGTGACACGCTGCTGAGAAAAGCTGTTCACTTTGGAAATGTTATCCTGGCAAATCTTTCCTGAAGTTTTCAATCGAAATATTTTGAAAAAGAACAATATTCAATCAAATGTATAAAGCAGACAACCTTTCAAATTACCATAACTGTAGCCTATTTTTTTCTTTTCTGCCATTATACTCAATGCTGCTTTCTTGGTGTTTTTGTTTAGAAACTTATATGCTTGTGGAGCTATCTATGGTATTTTCACTGCGGTTCTTTCTTAGTCACTTTTTGGTTTAGGCCTATGATCACCTCGCATGAATGATCAAGGGTTTTTGAAAACCTCATTATTGCACTGTATGCAAAAGTTGTGACATTGAATACGGGTACTACAATTCAGACTTTGATTGTTTGGGGGAAGGTTAAAGGAATTACATATCTGTAAATTCATTCCATGTGTGCAAAAACCATGTAACATAGTTCATGTGAAAATTTAAAGACACCGAAAAAGCTGACTGTTAACAACAAAAGCTTATTGGAGGCATTGGTACAGTTTTGTAGCAGCGAGACAATGCAATGTCTTTATTCTTTGCAACAAAATAGTGTACAACAAGAGGATTTGTGCACTCACAGATAGAAGTTTTCCTGCAAACTTCAGAATAATACCGAGGTCACCTTTGTTTGAGACAATCATTATTATTTGCAATATAGGTTTTCACTCATAGTTGATGAGATGAGCTATTTTTAAATACAAAATTGATGGAAGCCACTATTACAAAGGTAAACATGCACACCAAAATGTCAGTTATACCATTATCGATATATAAAACACTATGTCAGTTGACCTTTCAATATCACTCAAGGTCAAAATAACAATAGAGGAAACCCAACAGTTACTTTCCTATTCATGTTAAGAGTGACCACGGGCTTAGTATCCACAATTACCGAGATATACAGTCCATGTGTCAGATTTGCCTGTTGCAGAGTAACATTGCCATCATGTACATATCTGCTTAACAATTTTTCCTAAAGTATATACTTTGTTAAAACCCAGAAAATGACAGAGCCATCATGTAGTGAATAAAGTTGGTGAAGATCAAGTCCACGTACGCTCCTCATTTATTTTACATTATCGTAATACAATTTCTTTTCACTCTGTTTTGGGGAGCATTTACCTTGGTGTATCAACCACAAGCGAGCTCAACAAGTCTAACTTCCATATGAAGAAGTTACGATTTAGTAATTTATCGTACAGATGTTCAAGATGCTAAATAATTTTAATCCAAAGAGAAACAACGTGCTCAAAGTGCAGTGAACAGGTGTCGACATAGACTCTGTTTAGAACCATCTTAATTTTAACTTCACGGGCTGATACTAGAATGAGCCGCTTTTGCATGAGAGATTTAAAAGTGGAATTGTTCTGATAATCTGATAAGTGTGACGACTGTTCTGATAGACACCTACAAGATTAATATTGTAGAAAATGTTTTGCACAGGTTTGCTATCTTCATTGTACTTCATCTGATTGTTGTTCTAGCTCATCCTGTTAAAATTGGGAAGCCATTTTTCGTAATCGAGCAATTTGCCTTGACATGTGTTGCTGACCTGATCAAAATGAAACCATACAAGTCCATTCATGTCACATGCTTGCATATGGCTAAATCGTAATGCATAATTATGACGTTTATTTAACATTGTAACTGTGATTGCAGGCTTTTCATAATCATGTTAAGGTTCTACGCATATCCAATACCCTATGCGTGCAAGCAATCCTTGCAATGTATGTTGACAATCATCGACAAAATGTCTGAGTTTGACTATACAGCAATCGCAGTATATTATTTGTGCAAATATACATATACACATATATTGCCCATTTTACTTTTTCAATATAATTTTATTTACCACGTGCACCATTATCATGATTACCTAATATTGGCATTAATTGATTTTGATCATGTACAAATATTAAAATCTAGACTCTGATTTAGGTTTTCCTCTCGTTGCTATAATGTGATATATTTTCTGTCCTTCTTGCACAGCTATTACTATTGTTCTGTAATCCACCCCTACCCTAAACGGAAGCGAACGGAGTACGCCGGGTGCTTCCTGCTAATTTGTCTGTATACACTACTCATTACCATTCTTAAAGTTGTTGGCCTGTAAAATATTTAACTATCCAATGTGTATTTATTTCTTCTCTAGGATACATGCTACACTTTGCAACTCACAAAACCAGAGTGGGCACTAGATAGCACATGTAATTGCTTAAATAAGTGGTGCATCCTAAATTGCAAGAGAGATGCAATAAATCTCTAGAAATCAAAACCTTCAGTATTCTGTCTTCAATCACACAAGAAGAAGCACAGCGTGAATTCCTATACCGTTATACTGGTACCGTAAGACTAGGATCAGAGTTATATGTATGTTGAACGCAGAGAATGTAAAATCGGTTCTGAGATGTTGGCAGTTTAGTCAGTCGATTCCATTACCAGTAGATGTGCAGCTTCTGTAACTCAATTTCAGCAAGCTGCTCAGACAAATGACTATGCAACATAAATTACCCAAATGATGATAGTGGTACCTTAACCTGATCCAACTACTCAGTTCAAGCCACAGAAAGCAGAGCCCATAAAAATAAATGAAAGCTGACTCTAAATACATTTGTGCCTATTGTAGGAAAATACGTAACTTATACAGTGGTGCCGGAAGAAAGATTTTGGCATGTACAATAAAACCAAATCAATTCACAAGCATCTCAGATTCCCTGTGGAAACTAAAGAATTCCAGTGTTGGTATTGTGAACCAAGAAAGTTCTAGGAGAATAGTCACAATATCACACACAAGTCAAAATCTAGCGATCCAGCTTGGTTTTGGAAAAATGATATTCTGGTGTATATTGCTGCTGACGCTACAATCGTCATGGTCTCAAGCTTCAGTTAGGTCAAATTTAAGGAGTCACAGGCAACATGCTGTACCACTCAAAGTATTTCAGGTCTGACGAAAACGCCATTATAAGGCAGTGACTTTGTAGTTCAGTCAAAATTTTAATTCGGTTTGAAACTAAGGCCAGTCAAAATGTGGACGATACAAAATTGTGCACATGTACTGCATTAATTCACCCGACTTACTTTAGTTCAGGTTTTCAAAAATTAATGATAATAAAAAAAGGCTCGGAAGTTCATAATTCAGCTTTACGTAACCACAAATTTTATTTCCTAAATAAAAGTTGCCTTAACTCCAGAGCCAATAATCACCATAAACCGTTTGGTAATGTAATAGTACTTTAAATGTAACTGGTAATTCAATAATAATTTTAAAGTAAGCTGCTTTAATGACGCCAATATTTTTTACTTTGAATTCTTTGGCTGAAATTGACTAAACACACAAGGTATATTTAGATATTATAAAATGGGTTGGACAAGACCTCCACTTTAAAGTAAGAAGGTAGCCATCGCAGTGACCAACAAACTCTTTGAAATAAATAGATTTAATTGACCAAATCTATCAACTGGAAAATCCCAGAATCATTTCCTCTTAAAAGCCTTTTTGAGGGAGCAATTCAGTCCAGGAACCACAAAATAGGCCTAACTTTCCAGCTTTTGATTTGAGCCATTTTGGCAGAACGCACAGGTTACAATCAGTATCTCTATAAGCACAATACAATAATGCATGTTGTAAGGATATTCAAAAGGACCATAAATTTCTGTGGATATAGATACACGTCGTTTAGCACCTGTTTGTTTCTGTGGGTTATACGTCACAGGGAGTTGTGGACCTGCTTTGTTAACAAGACTACATCTGACTGAAATGTTTATCTCACATATGGTCTGTGCTGAAGTTCTCAATCTTATGGATCTTGTCCAGGTTAGTTAATAAGCAAATCTATCCAGCTTCTGTGTAATAATATTTATTCAGTTTATGTGTGAATAAATCATGATCACACAAATTGGTCCACAATGGCAACTCTGCTAGGCTAGTTGGCTCATGATCTCACTTGGTCAGACTGCACACAATGTTATTCACAGACCACCCAGTTTTGCCCAGTCATGGTTTTGCATCACAAAGAGTCAGAGCCACAAGACACCTAATAATATCATGATAAAGGCGATTCATATATTAATATATCTGACGTCATTACTGTGTGTACCCAAATACCACAGTAATTTGAATATGCCATCTGCAGAAAATGTTAAAAACCATGAATTGAACTCTGAACGTTCATTTCTAGTGCAATTAGGTAATTTACTCATCAAAAGTGTTTTTGTTGTGCCAGATGGTGATTGTTACTTGTAGAGCGCCCCTGTAGTGCTGAAAACATTATTTATTTATTTCACAGACACACTTTTTGCCTGATAAAAAACACAGTATTTCCACTTTGGTTCCTGTGCGCTTTTCCAACGGTAATCAAAGTTTGTTTACTGAATTCCAAAAATTCTTTGTAAGATCACAATTCATTATCTCATTAAAGGGGAGACTTTGGCAGAGCTGGATATTTCCAGTCAACACAATAGTGTCGCCGAAGAAACCTTGACATCGATGATGTTGGCTCTGATTCATGTGGACTCTTTGTTTTCCAAAGCTATAAAGTGGCATAAATTGGCACAACATTAGAAGGTGACCAACCCCTACTTGATTGATTGATTGACGCATTTATAACATTCTGTTAATTTTATGGTCACAACTGTAGGGATAGGGATATTCAAAACACACGCAGGAGAGAGGCATCGTATGTACATCGTCTGGTCCATGAAGCAGTCTGTGTTTATGGGTACCCCAAATAAATGGTCAAAAATGACTAATGACAGATTACTAGAAGCTAAATCGAGTCATTAAATTCCGTCTATTTTATTTTAACATACATTAATTACTCCATCAGTATATCTAGTTATGTTATGTAACCCTTTACAGTGAAACCTTATTATAGTGACAGTCAGATATCTGGCATATCCACTTAATGGCACAAGTTTTTATGGACATTAAACCAAATGCTGCTGCTATTTGACTCATTTATATATCAAATTCAGAGATATGATACATTCACCTACAAATATACGGTGTCAATATAATGAGTTTTCACCGGATGTTATACTGTGCTCAACTTTGTAATTTGACTTATGCAATGTGTATAATTATTCTCTACAGTTACGGAAAATGATAGATTATTATTATTATTATTATTATTATTATTATTATTATTATTATTATTATTATTATTATTATTATTATTATTATTATCATCATCATTATTGTTATCGACGTCATTATAATCATCATCATCATCAATAATCACTGATATATTTTGTTACAGTGCCAAATATGAACGATCTGGCAAAATATGATGCTTGAAAGCATAGTTCAATAGAAAGTACCTGTATTGAGCTACCACTGACTTGACCTACCTTATCTATTGTTTTTTATGCAAGCCATTTTGCAGCTTTTTAATTAAAAAAATGATTCACTGGAGCAAAGCACAGATCCTGATATAGAGTGTGTTACACGTGATTCACAACTGGACAAGGCAGTTTGAAGGGTCCAGAACCGGTTGTTAATGTAGTTGACTTGAATATACATGAGTATGACTGAACTTGTTGCTCTGGGAATAGTTCTTACAGTCACAGACCCAGAATCACAATTTAAAACGCTTTTGTAACTACCCACGGGGGAAGCAATGGAAAAGTTTTAAATGCATAATAGTGGATTTGATCATATCATAGCCTCACTACATTAGACAGTTACATGTATCAAGATGAGTGTGGTCGTATGGTGATTTACAATACATACATGAGATTATGTAGTAACTATTGGTGGCATAAGTGCAGAAATATGGAGACTCACATCAATTGATATGTGCCATGTAACTACATGAAATTACTGAAAAGAAGGAACTGCAAGACATACCCTTTGCACGTAGACCATTTCTACTAGTAGATATTAAAAAAAGCAGACCCTTAGCCAGAAAGTAAAGATGGCAAGAGAAAGTATGAGTGATCCTTGTGTGCTCCAGCCATTCTGCATAATGCTGGTTTGTACTGGATACATTCTATTAGAATACTTCCAGCGACATTGAGGTGTATAGGCAGTAAGTGGTACCGGGATAGAGTGTGTTTACTGTGCCCTGATCACCTGAGCGAAAGAAGTTAAAATTACCAGAATCACCTCTACTCCATATCATGGTGCAACTCATGGCCGCATTGAGCTGCTTCAATGCGTCCTACATAATGTCACAACAGAATAGATTGGCTAGGCTGATCAATGTGACCAGGACATGATAATTCTCACAAACGTACAAGAATATATATGCTCTGTGCTTGAAGGGTCTAAGTTTACAGCAATCATCATTGCTTGAGAGGGAGACTCTTCTCTATCCATCATTGCTTGTGGGAGAGACAATACCCTATGCATGGACCTACCATATGCACCAAGAATTAAATACACAAGGTAGGACTATGTTGTCTCCCTCTTTCAGCAAGTTCATTTCATGTACATGCCAGGTAGAACAAACTAGAAGACAGTGAAATGAACAAGGCATACTTTAATCAAGAAACAGAGCAGGATACCTTTGAGGGAATATTGTATATTTTCACTATGAACACGTTGTCCCGTGCCAAATACGGAAGTATAATTGTCCGTTCAACCCTTTCTGTGGAATTATTGAGACATTACCACCTGTTTATTTATGCCTCACCAAATATCACGAGTCTGGCCGAGTGCGCGTTGCTCATGCAGAACAATGCTGCTCACTTAGATAGATTATGGGGTTACTCTATGTCTACCCTTTTACATCAGTTGATAGACCGCAATTGCTACCACAAATCAGAGAAACCAGGTTTATCACAGCAATGCCCCAAACTGGCCACAAAGATGAAGAACAAGCACATACAGGTATGTTACAAGGCTTAACCACCTTTGACTGGTCAAGTAATTCTGCTTGGTTAGGTCATGGTTAATATCTGAGACCTAGGCAGGAAGTGCCTGGATCAGTTTGGCAAATTCGAAACGACCCGCAGAAACCCATGAAGAGAAAAGTAGTCCCGAAGGATGATACTTAGATAGTACTGGATAGGAAAATGCTGCCGACAGAGCTGGAGGGTCACAGTGACTGATGATGACACTTTGACTCCCAGAGCAACTCCATCAGAAAGGCAGAGTTTGACTTTACTTTTATCGGTTGCCAAATGTTGATGTTTTTACTTTTGTGCCTAACGTGCCAGTAATTCAACTCTAACTGTATTTGCAATAAGGAACACAGACTTAAGTTTGAACTGGGAAACAGTATTGTGGTTCGGCTAATGGCAGTTCAAAATTCTTATGATTAGATAATACAGACTTGGCACATGGAAAATGTCCTAAATGAAAATGTGTCATTTGCCATTGTACTTATGGATTCATGGTGCTCACTTATTGGCAAAGATTGAATATAAAGAGGGTGTTGATAAGGGAATTGTTCTTAATAAGAAGGTGTCAGCTGTCCAGGAAAGGATATGACCATAGCCCTAGAGTAGGTCTCCCATGCAGTAATAAGTTGGGCACTTATGTACAGGGTAATGAAGTGAATGCTAATGTACGCGGTAATGACATTGATGCATATGTGCCAATAGTGACACTGCACAAACCAGAAAAGAATATTTGCTTCCCAGCAAATCTGTCTGGCTGTCTTCAAAATGAGAACAGTTTGAAATGCTTCACTTTGCCATTATTCAACATAATCTAAATTTTGTGTATACGCCTAAATTGCATAAATGAAAATGCTACAACTTTGGTTCTTGTTTCATTAAATGTGGCCATGTCACAAACGTATTAACTAGGGTTTGAATGACAGCACTATTTATAATACCTTTGAAGTTATTCAAGAGTTTAGTTTTGTGTATTTGCCTGATTTGCATAAAATATAAGCCTACAACTTTGGTTTATGGTTCATTGGAAGCAGTTATGTCACATGCCTACAAATTGAAGTTGGAATGGCACCTATATGTGTAATAATTTTGAAGTTATTTAGGATTCAAATTTTGTGTGTTCATATTATTTCCACAAATTAAAAATTTGACAATGTTGGATCATGGTTCATTGATTGCGGTAGTTTTGCAATAGTTTGGAAGGTATGCATCTTTTACAATTTTAACTGCCCCTAATTTGCATAATTTTAAACAGGTATTTCATACGATATGCACAATTGCACTAGTTAATCAGTCAACATGGCAATTTTGTTGGTTTTCAAAATAATAGTGTCTGAGAAAACCTCGGACAAATTCGGTGGTAAAGAAGAAAGAAAGAAAGAAAGAAAGAAAGCAAGAATGAAAGAAAGGAAGAAAGAAAGAAAGAAAGAAAGAAAGAAAGAAAGAAAGAAAGAAAGAAAGAAAGAAAGAAAGAAAGAAAGAAAGAAAGAAAAAGAAAAGAAAGAAAGGAGGAATTTTTGAAAAAAAAAACAAAATGTCCGGGTTTGTACGCAGACATGATTGGGTTGATACTGCCATATATTTGACGTATGTTGTTAGAGTTTAGATTAATTTAATTCTATTATGTGTGAATCGAATTTTTCTCAAGCCGATCATTATGTAAAGGATTTAAATGAACATAGTAATTATTACATGTATCTTTACCCGATATATGAATTATTGAATTATTGGCTTCTGTTTTTTTTTTTTTTTTTTTAATATATTGGGATGGAAAAGTGTCTCGTATTCTATAACTTGTTAGGCCAGGTTGTGCGGACCATACCGCTCCTAACAGTTTAGATTGTAGCATGTACTTTTGATTTTCCTTTAGTAGTTCTATTTCATCATGCAGCTGTTATATTTAAGCATGTTTTGATGCTGAAAACGTCCAAATTGTGCTTTAACGAGTTTACAAGGAATCCAAAGTTTACATCAATTTGACCCAAAATCATCAATGTATTCACTATAATTGGTGTAATAGTATATTATTAAGACAAACAATAATTTTGTACATCAAATAATATGCAGCAATCGGGAAGGGGACAACGCCAGATAGTAATCCCTCTCGCAGAAAGGGGAACGACATATGAATAGGGCGTTATGTAACACACGCATGTTATATGAACGGTCAATATTCAAAGTTGGCCTGTTATGCAACAGGAACAAGTTCAAGAAGAAGTTTACATCAAGCAAAAGACAGATAGACAGGCATACTTCATATAATTTTATCCAGTAATTTGTATTCATTAAAATTGGAAGTAAAAATACTCGTATATATTCTGAGAAAACTACATTAACTTAACCAACACCTTTTGGCAAAAAACGAGAAGAAAAAAAAAATAAAATCTTGAACCACCGAAAAAGATTAAAACATTTCTGAAAGTGTACAAACCGGAGAGCCATATAAAACGGTTTGTAAAGAAAAGAGAGCATATTTTGAGGCAATTGTATGAAGTTCTGAACGTGCCACAATATATAATGGGCACGAGAAAAAATAGTGCCACATGTCTTCGCAAGCTGCACCGGACTTGCACTTAGGACTCCCTTTCACACACTCTCATGGAAGTTCGACTGACTGCTGAACGGGTTCTGTAAAATGTAAGTATATCTGTTTCCAAAGTTATACAATTCTGATAACGGATTCTGTCGCGAAGAAAATTTTATTAATTCAGATTTAAATATGGCGAATATAAAGAGGTAGCTCATTCCGAAGGCGAACTCTTGATGGAAAGAATGAATAATTAAAAGAAATCAGCGCGAGCTCAAAAATGAAGTAGGTCAAACCTTTGACGAGTATTGTGAGTAGACGTTTCTTGATTGACAATATTTGGAATTACAAATTGAAGGTAATCTGGGACTAGCTTGTTGACAATCTTATACATCAGGATTACCTTAGCATTTTCCCTACGAGATGCCAACGTTTGCCATCCAAGTTCTGCATATAGTTTAGCATTTGAAGTACCGGGCATTGCACCAGGAACTATTCGGGCTGCAGTAAGCTGAAGTCCTGAAGTTTTTCGTCGTCTGTAACCGTGCAGCCATTCCAGACAGGACTTCTAGACTCAAAAATGGCTCTAAATAATTAAATATCGCTATAATTGGTTACTAACTCGGCACAATCAATGGCCATTGGCAGTGAACAAACTTTAAATTTAAAAAGATGAACCTAAAATTTACTCCTCTGGATATATATATCTTACTATTTAAAAGTTGTATTGAGCAATTTAATTTACGACTTTTTAATGCACGCTCGATACCATTTATTGTTATCATTATTATTATTATTATTATTATTATTATTATTATTATTATTATTGTTGTTGTTGTTGTTGTTGTTGTTGTTGTTGTTATTATTATTATTATTATTATTATTATTATTATTATTATTATTATTATTATTATTATTATTATTATTATTATTATTATTATTATTCCAGAGTTGAATTTCGTCAGTACATATAATTCCTTGCCGAATACTTTAAATGACAATTTCATAAAATTAAGTAACCAATAAATGTTTTTACCTTTACAGTAGATCCGGTGCTGGCATCAGCGAGATAGAAACTGCTAAGTGAAATATTGGATATGACTATAAGTAAATATATCATTTACCAAATCTTGTATCATAACTGATGATCTGAACGATAAAACTACAATTACACGCAACTTTAAATTACAGTGAGGAAGTGTAAGTATTTAGCCTGACCAAACTGTTTGGTTTGCTTATTTATTTATTTATTTGTTTATTCATTTAGCATTGAAAGTTTTGGCTACATTTGGTACCATACAACATTGCGGTGAGGAATGTATTTATTGTTAAACTTCTGCCCTCGATTAACAATGTTCAGACAGCCTCTAGTCATGGAAAGAGAAGCGGTTTGGTGGTCGTTTTTGCGGATATCCCCCCCCCCCTTGGATTATTGCGGGTATAAAGGTGCAAGGCAGGGTATTATCAATTCACTTTTGGAGATGTTCCGAAATGCCTGTAGCTTCTAATATTTTGTCCTTGTCAAATGTGTGTATGGAACTGGTGACATCAGTGTTTTTCTAAACGAACAATATAATGACTTCGTAAACGATTATTAGGCGCGTCACTATAATGACAATATTAACCTATTTGGGAGATTTTACCGTACTCATCACGATGTCTGGACTAAAGTAATTCCTTAATAAATCAAGGAAAGACTCGACGCCACTCGTGGTAAGCGCTGGGCAGACTCAGCCCAAGGCATGTTGATGCCGGCACGGTTTCACTAAGTGGCGCCTTAGACTAAAGGACACTAAACTTTAAGCGCGAGCTGAAATGCATTTTCTTGATTTAATTTACTTGAAGAGCATTTTATCACGGCCCTGTCTCTATTATGCAGCAAGTACTAATCGACTGGCATGCGTCAATATGTGATGAATGACAACAGCATCTCCCAATGAAAGTGACGAAAAAAATTATGTTTTAATCCCTGTTCAAGAGCAAATTGTCCATCAGCTGCAACTTGGTCACAATAGAATTCTTAATTTTCATTATTCCACATACTTCACATTTTCGTTCTTTTCATGGAGTTTTCATGTTGTTCATGTGCGTCCATTTTATGTTTACGATTGCTACATGTAGTATTATGTAATATTGCATAGTAGGAGCGCCGGCGCTTTGATGTACCCTGCACCATAAATCTCGATAAATGCACGTTCTCATGTGGATCGCCACGCCCCTTGGGCTGATAGATAATGGTGATAATTATCAGGCCAGGGGGCATGGCAGGTAACTAAAATAACAAAGTAACAAACCATCAAAGCAATTTTCCATTTTAACCTCTTTTGATGACATTGTCGACAATTAAAAGACAAGACAAAAACACGTGCACTGTTGTACAACTAAAGTAGCATTCATGTTTGTCGTTCAATAACGACTGCAAAGTGCAAATAAACATGTCTGGGTGATCCGTCGGGCATAAGAATCGTCTCTTTCGACGATCCATGGTCGGGCATTATTTAACAGTCATAAGCAGCGGCAACGATGCAGAGAAAACAGAAGTATCAATAGCGCATTTGTAGTGTCACAATAGGGAATCTCTCTGGAGCTGTCCGGTATTATTTAAGTCATGGATTACCACTGGTAAATTTCACAATCGCAACTTCACTGAAGATTGAAGACGCAGTTATTGAGAATTGGAATTTCTCCACAAATTGTGTGCATGTAACTTGCTGGTTGCAGCGATGCTGAGTTTGATTTGGAATCAGTGCTAGGATCCTTGTCGGTTTCCATCACATTAGTTTTTGGTACTTTACTGTTCACACACGGAAGATCCAAAAACTGTTGGTCCTTTTTTTCCAGTCTCTCTAACGTACCGTAAAAGACCACACGTTAACTAATACAGGGTTTCAGACAGAACGTTAGTCCCATCTTACTTGTTACCCTCTAAAACGAGACAGGAAAGCCAGTGATCAATTTGCTTGGGCTTTTTGCACAGATCGAATATGTTTCCAACGAAGCTATCACTGGCCCTGTGTCGGCTATTCAGGTACAGTTTCCCATATCACAAAATTATATCTCTTCTTGTGTTGAGATTGTCTCTTAGCGGGGGAAATCAAGACACCTGATTGGCTGAGAATGTAGGTTAAGATCTAACTATACAATGAATCAATTACTATATGGACAGTCGCAAATATTGGGCTTTATCGTTGCAAGGGGTGTGCTCAAACTGTCTGCGTCAAAGCACCTCGCGGCTTTGACAGCGCCGGGCACGCCCCTTGCAGCGCTAAATCCCGATACACGCTCGTGACGCATACAGTGACTATCACTTACAGAGTACTGCATACACTCAATACAAATACTTGTATGAATATATCTGGGAATGTTCAACACGGACACGTTTACGTTAGTTGACTTGGCGCTTCGTTTACAACATGAAAACATTTCAGATTCAGCAGACTGCTTCCATTCTATTAAGTGTTAAGAATATTGGTCATGAGATACCAATCGGTCGTTCCTTTCATTTCTTTTGTCTCCAGAATGAGCCAGTGCGATCTTGTAGGCACACGAATAATAATAATAATAATAATAATAATGATAATAATGATAATGATAATGATAATAATAATAATAAAAATTATAATAATAATAATAACAATGATAATAATAATAATAATAATAATAATAATAATAATAATAATAATAATAATAATAATAATAATAATAATAATAATAATAATAATAATGGATACGACTTTTTGGCCGGAACATCACTTTGTGATTACTTGTTCTAACACACACGGACACACACAGACACACACACACACACAGACACACACACACACACACACACACACACACACACATATGTATAAATATATTTATGAATAAATTTCGCTTTTATTATGTGCGATAAAACGCTATAGAGTAACATAGGCCAAAAAATATTGCATTTCTTCTTTGGGCACGATTTTGTCTTCCTTTTTCTTCTCTCTTTTTGTTGCAAAAACGGTTAGTTGATTGGCAACTCATTTTAAATAGGCGCTATTCAAATTTTCCTTGACCGATAAGCATGTGGCGACACCTGAAACAATGGTGCATGTGGAAGTTTTCAAGGACTTTTTCCTCGTGACTGCGAGCAGGAGACACGTGAATAAGAACAGCATGTTTTATACACGAAGGACGAAGAAAAACAACCTTCATGGAGTTTGTATGATACATGAGGCCGGGAACACCAGAACACGATATTTCTGCAGCTCCAGCATGTAAAACTGCTCATGGGTCAGGTAGGCTGGCAATGAGTGGGCTAAAGAGGTATAATCCAGGCTGCGATATACTCGGAACAGGTAAAACAAATGTATGCCTGCATTCCTAGAGAAAAGGCCGGTGAATTTCTTAAATTGATTTTGGGAGATACAGTGTGAAGAGCTGGTTATTTAGTGAATTCATTTTTATGTCTATAACATCATTGCATTACTTTATTAGGGTCCCATTCCAAATACATGCCACCGATGCATATTCCAACAAACATTAGTGTACCAAGCAGCGATTGAATTTAGGTACATTTATGGACCTCAAATTTAAAAATAGAAATATTAATTAAAGTAACATTATCAAAGTGAGTTCTGATTGAATTACTTAACTGTTTGAGTATGCACAGTAGCATGAAAAAGAATTTTGTTGGTATCTTCATTTTTAAATTAAACTTATTAACGTATCGGTTATTTTATTGAAATGGCATGGTAGCTGTAGCTTCAAAAGATATGTTTCATTGCAATTTCATTGTATTACATTGCATTGTATTGTATATACATTCAATGGGCAGCCAAAGGCAAAGTCTTGTTTGGTTTAAGCTATTTATTAGAGATGTATTGTCATCTTGGGTAGGTTAGTTATATAGTTGTACTTTCCTGTTGGTATGTACGAAATTAGTAGTGTTAATAATATTTACCGACTTGTACCATAGCATTGTATTCTGTGGCATCTCAATATATGTGTGGTAATGACTTAATTGCAATAGATAAATAACTAAATGACTCATTTATCCTTTGCTTTTAAAATCAATCACCATTTTACATGCATTGCGGCATACTACGGTAATGATGGGCTGAATATCGGGCTATTTTGAAGTCGACTCGAGTTATTAAACAAATGTACCATGTTCACTCAATTTGAGTCATACATGCGTAAAGGCAAGTAGCATAGATTCAAGTTCCACTTGGCCAAGTCGAGTTCCAGAAAATAAGAGTTGAAGCAATGTGAGCTGAACAAAAGCAAAGTAGAGAACAACTGAAATGACACTACTTATTTCCGATCTTGGCTACTGGCTATAGTGATATTGTTTGTATGAAAAGAATCACTTAAAATTAATTTTTTGATGTTTTTATCCTTATAATCAACACCAGTCGTCATTACAAGGTTTTTACCATGACAACTACACAAAACATGTGCCACTCATAACATTTTGACGTGCATAATCAAACATATCCTGTGTCTAATTATGAAAATAATAAAAGGCATGAAAGGATGACCATGTAAGTAATTATACATTTTGGAAATTCCTATCAAAATTGGAATAATATAGGAAACTCCCCAAATAAAATATTTATGATTAAACCTGCAAGATGTAGCAACACATCACACACGTTTTTAACATACCTTGTCGACCTTTGCCAAGAAAAATAATGCCCACTGTGTGTATTTTAACCCTTCCAGGGCCACATTTTGAACAGTCAACAGCTTTCTTCGGTACGGTTTGGGTGCATTGGCACGCCGAGAAAGCTGTTGACCGGGACTATTATATTCTATGTAAGTACAGCCATGCAGTTGGCAATGAAGGGGTAATTTTTTTTAATTTCCCATTTTGTCTATGAAGATAGGAATGAACATTGCCACATGAAATCTGTGGTCAATGATTCCACAACTGCAGCAATTTGCATGACATGTATTAGGCATATAAAAGAAGTGATACAATGATTACAATATTCGGCATTTAGGATGCATGGTACAATGTTCATTCCTATCATCAGCAGTTTTGAACTGCATGATCTGGTAGTCTAACATACACTGGAGGTCATCCATGGGCTGTCCCGATCGCTGGCCGGGAGTCAGATAAGGGCTGGCCAGAGCGCCTGGCCAGAAATTAGCAGTATTTACTCAATTATCACAAACTTGACTCATTCTTTTGAAACATTAATTCCGAGTTGGCAACAAAATAAAGCTTGATTATGAGAGTTTCATAGTGAGAAGTATATGTGTCACGGGGTTCGTTTTACATTTCTGTTAAAGGATGCCAATTGTTACAGTACTTGTTAGGAATTCCCCGGGTTTGCACAGGTGTCTAGCCGTAACTGTTTATTCTGTAATCACTGGGGCTGAATACAATGCCCCAGTTTGTTTCTACTTCTGTTATACACTGGCAGGTGGTTGAACTAAGGTAAGCTATCCAGCTAGAAACGGTACATACTAGTTCAGACGTAAGCCAAATTGAACTTGTAATATACAAATTTAATAATTCTGTTTGGTTTGATTGCTATTCTTTATTCACATTGAAGCTCTGAATTTTTAAGCAAAGCTTCACTTATTTAGCTAATTGATCATTTTCCAACTTCATATTTATTCATTAATTTGTGGGTTGTCTTTGCTGCATAGTTAGCTTAGACAAGGAGCCGAAAATCAGAGAGACAGACATATACGGGTACTGGCTCCGAAACATGTTCAAAGCAGTCACCCGCTGAAGATGGCTTGTGATATTTCTGACTGGAATCATAGCATTCATAATTCAACATTTGTTTCTCAAATTGTGTTGGCGAGTAGGCAACTAGCATTATATAATATTCTAGTTCCATAACTAAGTATGCACAAGTCGACATAGCATCTGTAAGCTCGCTAGAATTTTGTTCAGTCCATTCAGACAGTATCTCAAGTTTAATAGCTCGCTTGGAATGTCAAATCAATCGTTAATTTGAAACAAATTGTATTGTCGTTATGTTTTGAAAGTGATTTGACTGAAAAATGTTCAAAGATGAAACTGGCGTGGAAGCAAAACGCCACGTACTACTTGCTGATGTCCACGACACAGAGATACAGCATTGTTTATTTTCAAAAACTCGTGAGAATCTGCAATTTAGTATTTAGTTCGGTTACCCTGTCAACACACCTGGTAAGCCTTGCTGTAAACATGAGCAGCAGTTGTTAGTCTGCACACTGTTATTAAACAATTGAGTCACTGTATGGTATTTTTTGCACAAGAAGTGTCCAACCTTACCACATGCCGCGAATGTGAAATCTTGCAGCGGATTTCCCCCTTGATTATCATTAGGCATGTGCAATACACCCCGATTTATATTCAGTAGACCAAATTTGAATTTCACCGGGATTAACTGCACTTTTGTAGTTATAGACATTGGTTGCAAAAAGGCTATCAATTACGAGAAAAGGACTCTATGTCATATATTGATATCATTACCTGGATTTTTCAAGACTTACTTCAATCGTTAGAAAATAGGCAATCAATTTATTTTACCAAAGAATTAAAGAAACAAAATCAAACTGGGACCCCTTTAAGCCAACTCCATGATAACATGATGATAAAACTAGCCGAGTCTCCAGTACTAGTCACCAGACGGACCTGAGTTGGGTTAGCATTACACGAGCCAGAGGCGCGTTGGTCAACCGTTCCTACCGTGATGAAGACTGTCGACGCGGGCATTTTATTTTATTCTGAACATGGCGAATAGCAAGTTTTCTTTCAGCAACTCATCATCCTTGGGTTGACAGTTAAATATATATGCTGACTAATAGTCGCATCCTTTGCTTATATGACGCGTCTGGATGACTATAGTCATATCTACATTCCACTGGAAAAGTGGCCAGAAATCAGGGAGATTGTAGCCGTTCTTGAAGCCGCATTGGACCGACCTGAATTTGGAAATTAGAACAACTGTAACCCAAAACATAAAAAAAAAAAAAAAATAAATAAAAATCAACCGCCTAATAGGGTCCACCTGACGCCAAGGTCTGGCTAATGGTGATCTTCAAAGTAATACAGACAGACATAGCCTGCAGAGCAAAGAAAAGAATCTATGTTGCGAACCTGAGAGCCAGTTTATCATAGAGGCAATACTTGTGTTCATGCCCAGTAACTGGGCCTCCACCATCATTATCTGTACTTCGCCAGCATTACCTTGAAAACAAGAGTGGTACAGACCAAGTGGTCTGATGTTCGTATTGAGCTAAGCTACCCTGCTACTATCCCTGCTGTTTCTGATTGGTTGTTGAAAATCGTAGTGTCTGAACGTTTTTCCACACTAACCAGTTTGGCCTACTTTGCAGGTATAAAAAGCCTTATACCGTCCTGGTGCCCTATCTTTCAGCCACGTGGCTGAAAGACATCGGCCCGGCTACTGGATACCTGGAGGCAATAAACCAAGGAATAGAATGCTGAACAAAGCACTGTACCTGTAACTGGATTATAATGAATGCATGGACTGCCGTCTAACTGTGTAGCTGGTGCTGTAAGCCTGTTACAATCAGGTGTCCTCTCAATTCAATTATATCTGTCTAGTATATACTGGATGATACTGGTCATATCACTGCTTTGAGATATTCTCTTTTAGCTTCTGGTAGCTTAGTTTGAAAGGTTTCTTTGTCAGCTTGACCAGCAAATCGCCATTGTATAACTTCCCTGCACCCATGTTGCTTTCTTTTGCTCATAAACATTCTCTGACCCATCTGTCATTCTCTTCACGCATTTCTCCGTTCGCCAGCCATTTATGACATATGCATTCAACTGTCTTTGTCGAAGTTTGGTTTACTCTTTGCTTTGACTAGAAGTACATGTAGCCAAGTAGCATACAGTCTAGACAGTGATGTTTATTGTTTGGATATATGGAAAATATCCCGACTATACGTTCATCGTGTCTGTGTGACCTCCCCACAAACAAGCTTTGCTAACCATTTTCAGTTTTGAGTTAGAAAGTAAATCAGTCTTCAGGGGCCGTATTTACAAATAGTTGAATCTGATCTTGAATTTAATCCTAAAATGAAAGTCAACGTGCCTTTAGGTCTTGAACTACTGAATTGCTGGCCTAATGTTTGATCCAAACTTGCATGATTAATTAATCTATATTCTCCACTTAATATAAACTTTGGAATTAAAGTTTTCATTTTATTAAATCAATCTTGATTTGATCCAAATTTTAACCATGGATCAAAAGATTAAATACTGGATCATACTAAGATTGATTTAATAAAATGAACCTGTAAATCCTTAAGTTCATGTTGTCGCCAAGAGCATTATTGGCTAATGCTTGAAGTTTTAATCAAACATTGAGCCAAGGATTAAGTAGTTTAGGGCCCAAACCACATTGATTTTAATTTTAGGATTAAAGTAACGATCAAATCAAGCTCTTCGTAAAAACGGCCACAGAAGTTTTAGTGTGTCCCCTACTTAATCTAGCTGAGTACCATAGATGATAATCTCACAATCCTTGGTGTCAGCAAGCACCAAAGGATTAATTGTTGTTCAAAGTGAACACATTAGATGTAGTATGGTCACCCCATTGTAAGCTTTTAACAGTAATGGCAAAACCAAGGTTAGTACTTTCTATCGAAGTTATGTGAAAAATCAACCAGGTTCTTCTGTGTACTGGTATCACCTTTCTGGAAGCAGTCATTGCATGTTACCTTCACAATGACATGGTGAACCCACTTTCTCAAAATGTTGTATTGATGAAAAGTGGTTTGACCCAAAAGCACCAAGCATATTCCTTACATAGTCATCAGTTCTCATTTTTGTGCCCGATAAATAATTACTACCAGTGCAAGACATTGTTAATCAGAAGAGGGGACATATCTGCTGTCAAAAGAGCAACAGAAAGCTATTGAAGAATAATCAAGTCGAGAGGTTGGGATTTGCAATCAAATGGTAAATTGTATATATATCATAGCAAATGTTTCCTCCTAGTCTTGGGTTTATTAAAATGTGTCTGAACATACCAACCATTAAATTAATACATTGCAGGGAATATTGTCATATGTAATCATTAGATTCTTAAATATTTAGTATAGTTTCCAGTCTAGCCTAGCACTGAGGGAGACAATAGAACGTAACTGACGTAAAAGCTGTAACCACTTATCTGTATAGTGCCTCAAAAGATGGATGTCTTTCGCTCTCGTGATGAAATCGACAAAAAGTGCATACGTTAGCACTATTGTAATCAAATAGTAGTACGAGACCATCACGTACCAATATCGTAGTTCTAAAATTATGTTAAAAACCACCGAAATCTTGACAAGCCCGTCAACATGAACATCGCCAGATATAACAGCAACACTTGAATAGCCAACAAGCATGCGTTATTCGTTGATATCTAAAGATGGTTCGATATCAGATTGACAAACTAAAATAATAACTCTCATAAAAATAGAAGCTGACAAGCATTTCCAACAATGCCACATAAACTGCACCGAACATCCGAGCAAGCAAGAAACATCCACGATCATAACCCGTCAGCCATCAAATAAGCAAAGTCGAAATCCAGAAGTCCATCGTGGATATGCCAGCAACTTTAGTATCATTTTTATATCAGTGAATGAATATGAAATGGATTATGAATAAAAACATCTCTAATTAGGTACCAACTAAAGTTAGCTGTAGTTTAAATCAATTAATGCTGGGAATTCTCAACTTTAATGAATATCTTGCCTCATACTTGCATCATATAAACTGTAACCTTTTTGTTAGGTTTACATAGTTACTACATCATTTATATATCACCTCAAACCCACCTGATATCTATATGATAAACTTTTTTTACCCAGAAATGTCAAAAGCGATCGCTGCATAATTTCATTTTTTGAATAACCCTGTTTCACAAGTTTTTGAGATAGAAGTGACTGGAGTCACAGTTGTCAAAATTAGTGCATACTCGAGAAAGGGCAATTATCCTTGATTCATAGACACCATAAGCTGGTCTAAGTGGAATATTACTATCCATGTGAAGTTAATTCATTATTTTGAATTTAATATCATCACGTTTGTCATCTATTTAAAATTTAAGGTGCCAGGATGGTTTCAGGCTCGTTGCAGACTCTGCCGACTTGAACCCCGTCCAGCTCATATAAATTGATGATTTCACGCATAAAACTATATATTTTTATACTCTTATGGATGTCTACATTTGTAAAAACGGACCAGCGAATGAATTTAGAGATTTTTCAGACGTTTTACGCTGTTTTGTGAGCGGGTATAGATTCACAAGTTTATTTCAGCTCGCTCCCACAATATTCAATTTTAAGACCTGCAAACTATCTGAACCGATAATATAGACCACTTCCCAAGAACCGAATTTTTTCTAGGGGTACAATTGATGTTATACAATTTTGTAGAATTTTGAAGTTGGTACCATGATGTTATACAGTTTCTTCATTTTTTAAGCTTCAAAAGTCACAGAAGGAAGAGTTGAAAGGCCAAATAAAAAAAACGGTTCCTAAGTTAGACATTTCCTAAAACAACGGTTCCTAAGTTAGACATTTATCTTGCTTACCCGTTTATTTTGAGAGGATATATCTATCCGTGTTTGATTGACGTCATTTTAAAATTTGATCGATCTTGTGAAAATGGACTTCCGAGAAAATCGTTCTCAAAGGTCATGGCTCTGATTTTTACAAAGAACGGGCCGTCGTGTGAAAGTAACCCATCACCTCCTATCGAACTTTTCAGTACGAGTTGAGTAAATAAGAATCTTCAACTATGATGTATTCTTGCCAAGATACATTGTTGTTTTGTGGTATAAAAATCAAGTTTTTTTATCTCAAATTTTGTAAAGCCAGACACAATGTTGGTTTAGCGCTGTGGTTTCACATACCGCTTTCAGACGTTTTACACTGTTTTGTGAGCGGATATACATTCAAAAGTTTATTTCAACTCGCTCCCTTGTCCATCCTGGCACTTTAATTCACTATTTTCATTAAATTTTAATCATACGTCATATCTGGAAAGAAACATTCCATGTTTTTTTTTCTGTAGTTTCCTTTAATTCCAAATCATCAGGGTATTTTTGTGAAATATATTCTCAATTGTATTTTTTATTGTTGCTTAATAGATCATCAAAATATGTCTAAATGTCTACTTACAACATTTATTATAAAATTTATTCCCTTTTGACCGCTTTAACGAAAACTTATACCCACAGTAGAATAAATATAGTTTGGCCAAAAGAGGTGAACAGTTAGTACCCATTGGAATACTTATTGTCTGCTAAAGATGGAATCTCCAATTAATACCCAGAGTGACTCTTGTCTGCTTTCTTGAGAACTGATTCTTCTATTGCTCGAGGGGAAGTGCATCTAAACGTGATGTAAGATGAATCGTGGTGCACCTAGATGCGGCCCAAGTCTCAAAATGAGAGCAAAACTCAGTATCATTTGAAGAGAAAAGCGACGGTAGGCCTTCCTGGATCACAGGTACTTTGAGAACGAAATGGCATATAATGCAGCAGTTATGAATGACGAATATTTCATGTTGTTTGAAGAATATGTATATTCCCAACCTAGCTTTACTTGATTGTAATCAAGTTAAATGAAGCCTTAAGTGCGGTCCTTCATCCAAACCAATCATCAATATCCCATTACGCGGATGCCAAAATTGACGAGTTTGCCCGTATGTGCTCCCAGAGAGGAAGGGGGGCACTGGTAGAGACACCATGCGGTCGGGGACCGCATTCCCTATCTAATCCATGCTAAATGCATGGAAGTTGGGAAAGTTGCATCGCTATTTTTTCCACTTGAGAGCTAAACAATCGGTCAGAAAAGCTAACCCTTCGAGAGCATATATATATTAAAGTAATTTAATATTATATTTCCATGATGTTTGTATGCTCTCTGTTGAGCTTCAGTCAATTTCCAAATGTTCGAAAGAGAGCGTTTTAGATAGGCAACTCTGCAGCTTGCGCCTCCTCGCATCCCAGCATCCTGTGCGGTGGAAGTCACTTTCACACCAAATACACATGTGCAAGGCGATCCGTGAAAGGGGTAATTGATTCCTTGTGATTTTGGTGATACCTAGAAATTAACTAAGCATTGAAATCTGAAATATGATCTAAGTCATTATTTATTTCACCAGGCAATGGCTATTTTAGTTGTTAACTTTATTCTATTGTTCACTATATAACCGTAAGGTAGTACATTTACTAATGCTTTATAATTCAATTTCCTTTTCAGGACATAATTTTACTTTATTTGTTTAGATATTGCTTCACATGATTGATGTTATATCGATATCCAACTGATTTGCCCCAACATGCGCCATATAAGGTCTGTCAAATTTCTTTTCAATCAGTATATCATAATCAAGTTTACTCTTTTGATCTAGTATTTGGCATGTTTTATTCGTATGACTTGAAAATATTCTTGGATCATAATTAACTTAAATCAAATTATTTACACTCTTTTTCAAAATGTTTATCAGTGTATAACATTCTGAAATCCAATTCTTCGCGTCTCCTAATATTTTAAACAATTCTGTTGCTGTCAAAAGCCTGCCACTCCCATTGTCAGGTAACAACTTGAACATGGATTACTACGATGATATTCTAACTCAATTTGAAGGTCTCACCGTAAACTCGCTCATCAACAAACTTAACCCATTTGACTATGAAGACAATGAATAGGAGAATATTGACCCTAAATTAAATGAATATTTCTCCATATTTTAACGTGCAAGAATTAGTCAATACTCTTAAAACAGAACAAGACCATTTCATAATATTTAGGCTTAATTGTGCTTCACTCAATGCTAAGCACGATGAAATAAAAATTGTTACTGATCATGTCCGATTGAATGGATAATATGCATGTTTAGTGCAATTTGTGTCCAAGAAACGTGGCAGTCAGATACCTATAACATGTCTCCTTATGAACTTGAAAATTATAACTTAATTATTCAAAGTTTCATTTGGGAAGGTCTATTTATTGAGATTGGCAGTAAGCTGATTAAAAAAAAAGATATTATTTGGTGATGTGTAGATCCCCTAGACATACAATTGACATATATAATTATTTTTTAACCGAATTTCCCCCTACACTTGATTTTCTGAGTATTACAAACAGTCAGGTTATAATTGTAGGGGATTTTAACATTGATTTACTCAATATTAACAAGAGAAACATTGTAAATACGTACTTCCACACAATCACATCCTTCACCTTCTTCCCTCAGATAACTTAATCCACTATATTATCTCAAACACGCGGCACACGAATCAATAATTCCTTAATTAGGTTAACAAATTTGAATCAAACTCCAATTGCATATATTCTGAAATCGAATGTGTCTGACAATTTCCCGTATTTCATATCATTTCATTGTGGTAGAGTTTATGAACCCAATCCAAAGTATATCCGAATTAGATTGAATAAACCCAACTCACTTGATAATATCCGTCATGACATCAATACGTCTGATCTATTAAATATCAGAATTCCTAATGCAAACCTTTCGGAAAAGTATGATTTGCTAGAACATATTTGCAAGCAAGCTTTAGAAAATAAATTCCCTTCAAAAATTGTAAAATTTAACAAATATGAACATAAGGACATAAAAAATCTAGTTGGATCACTAAGAGAATCTTGATTCCAATAGCACATAGGGACAGGCTGTATAAACAATTTAAGAAGACTCCTGTTGACACAGAATATAATCTGTGCAAAATTGATTACACACATACAATAATATCCTGAGAAATAATATCAAACAAGCAAATAACATGATGATTCGTGTTTTGCAAGATGCATAGGGTGCATAAAGATACTTGGCAAACTATAGAGAAAGTGAAAAAAAAACTATAAAGAATTCAAAGTTTCCTGATTCCACTAAAATTGATGGTTAAACTATCAAAGATAAGCAAACAATTGCCAATGACTTTAACAAATATTTATCTGGAATAGCTCCAAAACTTGCTACACAAATAAATCCCTTTAACAGTAATGAGTTTTTAAATTATATACACACCCTATGTGAACATAAGTTTTCTTTCAATACTGTTACAATAGACACCGTCATCAAAATTGTTTACTCACTAAAACCCCAAACCAGATGTGGTCATGATGGAATGTCTATTAAGTTTTTAAAAAATTCATAAAAATGAGTAGGCGAGGGGTTAACTGTCATATTTAAACAATCAGTTGCCTTAGGGTTTTTCCGGACAGGCTGAAAATAGGTAAAGTTCACCCCCTATTAAAAAAAGAATATGGTTGTAGGGAATTGCATTCTACCGAACATGCTTCCATTTAACTTATCGACAGGGCATTAAGTTTTATGGTCAAACAGAAATTCCAATTTGTGTATCAATGGATTTATCAAAAGCTTTTGACTCATAAGATCATACGATATTAATTCATAAATTAGAATATTATGGAATAGATGACACTACATTAGATTAACTGCGATATTATTTATGAAACTGTACGTAATACATGTAAATAGGTGACACCAAATCAACTTTGTTATATATTGCCGCTGGAGTTCCTCAGGGCTCAATTTAGGCCCCTTGATATTTATTATCTACATAATTGATCTACCTGTTGCATCTAACCTTTTAAAACCATTGATATATGCTGATGATACAACTTTAGTCAGTACGCTGCAAGCTCTACTTAGGTCTGACATCACTCCAAATTCTTTGAACCTTGAATATTAATGCTGAATTACATAATATAGGTAAATAGATGAAATATAATAAGTTGTCTTTCAACAAAAAGAACTTCGATTTTCCATAATCCACAAAGAGAACTTTCAGTCCCTGAAACATACATAAACAACACCAAGATTGAATGTGTAAGTGATTTTAATTTTTCAGGTATGCATATTGACAAACATTTAAACTGTAACAATCACATCGACAAAATCTCATCCAACCTATCAAAGTCAGTTGGTGGTATAAGCAGTCAAAACGATTATCTTCCTTGTAACATTTTACAAATAATATACAACTCTCTGGTTCTGCCCTACTTGAACTATGAAGTACTGCTTTGGTGGCACAAAAACCCAAGAATTACATTGCTTCAGAAAAAGTATGTGACGATAATAAGCCATAGCAAGTTTAATGCACATACAGAGCCAATTTTCAAAACGTTAAACCTATTTAAGGTAAGTGATATATTTCTTCATCAGCAACTAGAAACCTATTTCAGATATGTGAACAACCAATTACCTGAATACTTTAAATCTTTAAGAATAATTATGGTGTCTGATGTCCATGATCATTATACAAGAAATAGAAGCACCTTATTCAAAGAAAGAACAAACTTTCTAAGCACTGGATACTATCTGATACATATGATTATCAATACTTTAAATGCCACCATAATCATATAATTGATAAGGTTCACACTCAGAGTAAAAATAGTTTGGCTATATATATATACGTACAAATATTTGCTTGATAAATATGAGGTTGCTTGTTTTATTCTCAACTGCTATATTTCTAAAGTTCTGTCATGTACCTCTTTTTGGACAGCCTCCAAATGAAGTAAAATATAATTGTATAAATGTCGATTAATGTAAATTACAGTCAATGTAAAAGAATGTGAGGTTGAAAGAAATGTTTTTCTTTACACCACTTTCGACGTAATTCTAATTTCCCTTTTTCCTCATAGTTAATATATTGAATTCATGTTATTTAGTATCTGGGTGGCTCTCATGATAGCGGCTGTCTGTGACCTTTATGAGAGAGTCCCGACAGGGATCATATGTTTAAAAATATTGTATTTCATAATTATTGTATGGTCAAATAAGAGAGTCTTGAGTGTTGATCAGATCTCTTACATAGAGAAATCCAAATTTAATCCAACTCTCAATAAACAATGTTTTCTTATCATGGCGTAAGAGCTCATTAGCTAATAAATTCTAGCCAATGGAGGTTATGGTGTCTCTATTTCGTTGTCATGTCATAAATGACAGGTTAGATACACGACTGATCAAAATTATAACCACTATGAAAACCTCTCAGTGTGAACTAATCAATTGAATCATATGTGAATGCGACACGTGCTTCAATGAAGTTCAAACAATTTATAAAGGAGGAGTAATTATTCGTTGAAAACAAACGAAAGTCTCTGTATTACTACCACATGAGGAACTGGGAAATTGTGGTCTTTAATAGAGGAGCAGTCTGAATGTAAAATAGTATCCATATATATATATATATATATATATATATATATATATATATATATATATATATATATATATATATATATATATATATATATATATATATATATATATATATGAAGTGGTACACTACTTGTAGAAAAGTAGAAAAATACTGGCAAATGACTATGCTATGGTGGCATTGTTAAATATCATTAGTACGTGAAAACTGTAGATTGTTGTGTTCACAATATGCAGAGAACTATTAGAATCGCTATTAATTCCTGTTTTGAAAAACCAACCAACTTAATTTTGTTATATAGCAAGTCTAAAAGTTCAAGTATCCTATATGTTTCTTCAACTGACTTTTCTTATGTATTTCCAAAACTTGTTTTTAGCTTCACAATTTGATACACTCTTGACTCCAAACTAAATAATTTTAATTACCTCATAATAACTTTCAATTAGTATCAAATTATTATCAATACACAATTTTGCAAGAAATGACGCTTTCGTCTGCCAAAAGGTTCATTTGGATCATTTTAATTGTTCTCAAACATAGCAGCTCTCTGATATGCAAGGTACAAGGAAAAAAGGCAAGAGTCGTGTATGTGTCATATACGAAAGTTTATTTAAATGCCGCACACTTTTATTCCAGGCTTTTACAATATTTGATCAACATGTTATTGCCAACATTCCTTGCTTGTGCTCTCCAAAACGAAAAGCAATAACAATTAAATAGTTTCATCATGATTCTATGTCCACCGTTGCTGGAATAAGAATATAATTTGTGTACGGAGCTGAATAAAATGTCTCCTTTCTTCAGTATTTTAGTCTCCTCAGACAGGTCTGATGTCAGCCAATAAATGCTTTACATTTCATACTTCATATATTGTTCTAATCTTCATTTTTTTTTCAAAATCATACGCATTGTGTATTCGTGAGATTAAATTTAAATGTCATATTCCCACAATTTCAAACTATCATACTTTTCTCGGTGATCTTAAAATGTTACAAAACTGTTTTTAAACCTCATCAATATATGTTGATAAAGACGCAGCCAATATAGCTGATGTTGATTCACGTATCGACCGAGCAGCATGTTTAGCCGTTGATTTCTGTGTGACATAAAGTTTCCGAGCGTAGTTAAAATTCAGTTAAAATTCAGATTCGTTTTAATCAGCCCTGTGTCATGGGTTCCGTGCGCTTTAATTCTAGAACACTGGCTTGTATAAAACATAGATTGAACTTCGGAACTTCACATTTATGAATGAAACAGATGTTTTGGTTGGGCCGCCATTACGAAGAGTGCAGCCTCGCCCCACCTAGCCTGAAAGACGGGAAACTAACAAAATGCGTCACACACCTTTCAAAAAGGTTTTTGCATACTTCTTATCCGGGCGGGGCTTGTTAGGAGAGCTGTATCTGTCCTTTGAAAACTTTAATTAGCTAATGCATGTTCTAATCACATTTATATCATTTTGTCAGTCTTTCATGTAAATCAGCGGTTACCTTAGATATATACTTCACAACAATTTTCTATAAAGTCGAGTTTTCATGGGTCAGTGAGTCTGGTGTTGAAAGTGTTCATATTATCCCCTACCCCCCTCAACTGAGCTGGTTTGAAAGAAGCAAATCAGCAAAGCTGCGTTGAAGGTGATGATGATGATTATGATGATGACGATGACGACGACGACGATGATGATGATGACGATGACGACGACGACGACAAAATTATGTGTGTGCGTCCTACGTAAGTAAGCTAACCTCCTGAATACCATATCTATGCGAGGGGCTTAAACTTTTGTAAAGAACATTTAGCCTTCCTCAGAACAGTAACTTTCTTTTAGACTTGGGCAGGTCGAACTGAAATAGAGGATGCTGCGGACGTGCGTGGTGCATATAGACTTCTCTTTCAATTCATTCTACATGAGCAGCTGGGCCTTAGTCTACATCTTTGATTTGAACAAAAAGATTAGCTTCCAAAAGCAACCCTGCCATTCTGCATATAGTCCGAGATCCTCCTTAAGGGAAGCCTCAGCAACTGACCCAAACTGTGATATAGCCACTCACATAGGTGGGCCTGTCTCTGTTTCTCAAACATTGTTTCCAGTTCAGAATATTATTACACTGGACCAAGAAGGTCAGCACGCCATACATCGTGACGTTGTAACTGGTTGTACTGGGGACAGTGTCATCGTCGATACGATAGACTGAAGCCCAGGTAATATTTGTGACCGAGACTCCTGTCTATATTCCCAGAGAGACGGATTTAAGTGGTGCCAACCTGGTTTTTTTTGTTTTGTTTTGTTTTGTTTTTTTTAGCAGAAAAATTGATTTTATATTTTATGACAAATAAACAGCGCCTTTTGAAGTATTCAGAAGTAACGCTGTAAAAGATGTGATTCACTGTCCTTCCTCCCAATTGCTCGCGCTTCCGAACCGCAGACATGCAGTGAATTGTACTTGACAACGAAAACGAGGCTCTGTGCCAAGCACAATTATAATCAAAGTGTATTAGGTGTGCCACATGTCAGCGGCGAGATTAATACATTCGCGGTGTGCGAGCAGGTTTGTCACTTCGATCGTGTGTAAGTAATGGAAAACCGTAGTTCAATAAGAGGTATTTTAACTGCAGACATGTTCTGGTCTCCTCAGTTGCTACGCAACAGAACTATGCCTTTGCCATGATAATAATACTTTTTATGCTGACAAATGAACTTTTCTAAATGTTCTTTAGCATCTTCTATATTTTAAAACATAGTGATCGACTTTTGTTGCCCTTTTTGTTTTCTTAAGTTGTTACTTTTATCATAGAAGCCCATTGTCCCTGCTTAATACACGAATCTGCCCTCCTTTCCGTCAAATTCCTTGCAGCCTTAGTGGCAGCACAGGATTCCAGTCGTCATAGATACCTCTCATTGCCTCATAACGGTTTGAGGATCCTCATACTCATCTTTAAAAGTAATTTGAACAGGTGTGTTGACAGAGAACACCAAAAATGCATACTGCCGTTCTCTTTGTCACGGAGATTACCAAGTAGCCCCTTCCTGAGAATTCGCGCTGCCCCGTGGGAATCATCCTCCCTCAAGAAATACAATGATGCAACATTGCGCAAACTTTACACTGGTAAAAAATTCTATGCACTTAAAAAGTTGACATTAAATACAAGTATTGATTTAAAGTCGACAATCTGCATATTTCTAAAGTATCTTGTCTGGCAGCTGTAAACGATGTGATAGTGCTTGTTGGCAGGATTTTAATTGGTAAATGGATTTGATTTCCCATATGTAGTGCATATAAATCATATTGTTTTGATCGATATGTAAATACAGAGATAAAGTGTACACTTGACCATTTACATAGTCTTAAAGGAGGAAATAAAAACATAAATCTGTAAGGTTGAAATAATTCAGTTACGTTCAAATAACCGTGCAAAATTATGCACAGTCAAACACACTTTTCAGGCGCTCTAAAATCGTTTCTGCTGCTTTGCATTTTAACGCAGCTCAAAGTTCTGCATTGATTGTAATTGTATACACCACGTGGTTTTTAATAATGATTTATTTGCCTCCTTGGGAGCGGAAACCGATCATAACATCACAGTATGAATAGGTGGAAGAGACTTTCGCTGATAACAGATAAGAGTAAATAGAATTTTACAAATATATGTTGCTTGGCGTCATTCAAAGAAAAGATGCAGCGAGAAAAATATATTGATTAGCATTTATAAATCTATATGACACGTCTGCCTGGCAGTATCTCTATGATTGGAGTTTATACGTCGTCGTTTCTGTATCTCCGAAAATGATTAACTCTTTCAGTTCTACGTTTTGACTGAGTCAACATTTCCCTCGACACTCCAATGCCCCCAAAACTACCCGAGCAAAGCTGTTGACCTGGGCCATGCTTATGCTCTGTGGTGGTCTCTGCAATACGAAGCATTCATATCAATTCCCCGCCACCACTGCATACCCGGTTGTCTTAGTAACCATAGCCTGGTTGAGATACGGGCAGCTGCCTGTGCGGATAAACGGAATATCACTGATATTTGAAAATAAATAATAGTAGTACAGGCAGATGGAAATATATTCTCATATCTAATTTAAGAAGCACTTAATTTATATAATTTGGGATTTGTTAACTTGAATTTCTGTGCGAGACACTAATTTTTGAAAAACGGGGTATCAAGCCCTGTTTGTGACGGCGATATGCCCTCGTGTCCTCCGCGATAGACAGGTGTGAACCGGGTGTTTTGTGGCGGGAAACTAATATGCATATCTCGCATGGTTGGTATGCTGGTATTTGAAAGAAAGATTTATTTACAAAGGATACGAATCAAATATCGCTATGTCAAATCAGAGCACATCGAAGTTTTGTCGAAATTGACAGTGAAAGAGTTAAAACATTAACGCCTTTTTGGAAGCAAGAAAGGCACTGTAATAACACACGTGGTTTCACCAAAGAAGCGTAGGCTTATCACTTGAGTGGTCGACGTTTCGTTTTCATGTATATGTATAACCGTGATTACCTATGCGTTAAAGCAAAGTAGAAACCTTAATGATAATGGTATGAAGAAACACTCCAAGTGAACCAACATCTAATGTTCTATATTCAACAAAAAAACAAACAAACAAAAAAAAACACTGCATAGGAGTTATTTGACCACACACGGCCATAGAAGGCAAGACATTATATCGTCACAACATAGCTTATGGGGATATCAACAAATTTTCACAAATGGATACTTGAGACCAAGCCATCTTCTGTTTTTGTAAAGCCGATCATTTGCCTTGATTGTTTGAAAAACGCAATAAACCCATGCACGTTTATGACTTTCAATATAAAAATACTTTTTCATAAAGCTTAGATGAAATCAGCCTGCCTTTTCTTTGCGTTTACCATGCCAAGGTTGGATTTGTCCTAGTGCAATATCGTTGATTCTCAAGTAACGCCACACAACTCTTGATGTTACATTTGTGAGAATTAGAGGGCCTGGGAGTCGCAGTCTCATAGAAATGTTCATGTGTTGCGAGCAAACGCACAGCGGTTTGTTCAGGTGTCCTCTTAAATCACCTTTGGTCGATAATCTAACCGATAGAATTGTTTGGGAATCTTCTTTTCACTTCTTGCATATATATATTTTCTGCAATTCCAAATATTGTATCACTGACAGCAGCAAGAGCACTGGAAGTACCGATACAGATTATCCGTACGATCTTTGTTTGTGATATCTTATCCTGATTAGAACCCATACTTATAGGACCCTTTCCTGTCTAGAACGATATGGAGGCACCAGTTTCCTTTGAGGCAGGTTGTGGAAAACAAAACCTGTTGATTCGGGGAACTTTCTAAAACAGATTTAACCTTCAATTCGTACAAATAGTTTCTTCTGATAAAGGATTGTTATTTAAGTTTAGACATGTGAGTTTTGACATAGAGCTACTGTGGTCGCTTTGAGCGAAAATGGGATGATCAATGCGTCTGAAAGCGCATAAGAAATATAGGAAGTGTTCGCTAAACTCCCTCACATCGGACTCAAACCACAGTAATCATTCAAGATGTTATCTGTTAACGAGAAAATAAACTAAAACCATTGAGGTAGATAACATTTGACGTGCATTTTGGTCAGTTACAATGATAAAGAGTCCATATTATTATCATGATACAGCATCAATAAATACGCTTGTGTACACAACAAATGTGTTCAAAAGTATGTGGACAACTGGTCCATGGCTTGATGAGAGGCTCTATACAGCAACAAGGTTACATCGAGGCCAATGTTGAAAAGCTTGTTATGTGACACTCTGGGTTGTCCCGGTCACATGACTATACTACTGACATCTGTTGTATGGCGGAAGATGAATAAATCGTGCCACTGGTTAACGCTGGTCATGGCATAGAAGAAGTACTCACGATGTCATAGGAACAGATGGCCACGACTTGCGGACCGTCACGAATTGCTATAGCAACAAGATCTGTGGGCGCGAATCAGGAGCATTTTGTATGCGTATTTCCTTGTTATTGTGCTTGCTGCGCCAAACAAGTCACAACCGAACTCATGGTGGCCACTACACCTAGCTTGGCGGTTGCTTGTAGGTGTTAATACAGGTGCTGATCCAAGCCTTTCTTTTTGTTCCATCCGCAAATGGCAGATATCTACCTCTTGTACCAATAGCTGAAGAGAAGCCATGGCGCTTATATCGGATATGCCTGGAGTAACGGCGGTTTAACGCCCAGTACACCACATTCTGCATCGTTGTCACGGCTTCTGGTATTGTAACGCCTGTGGATATAATTTCATACCTGATTGACAGTGAAGAAAAAATTTCTTGGCAGTGTTCAGATATATATCAGATAGTTAGTCTGGAGTAAGGAATACTTAATTCAAGAAGGGCCAGCATTACCCCCATGTGTGGGACAATCAGCTAAAACAGAGTGAAGCTCGTGCTTTGCTGTTGCCTTGGAAAGGTGGAGAATGGAGCATGGAAGGCACACGGATACAACGTGGAACTCGTGAGACACACAGGTACAGGTGTAGAAACGCACAACCTGCTCTTCACACAGGTAAGCCACCATCCAGGGGTTGGTACAAATAACTCCCCTTGCATCTTATTCAGTGAATCTGCGAAGGCATTAAAAACGTGTATTGAAGGCATTCACAAATATCTACGTTGACAGAGCCACTTGGAGTCACTCTTTGTCTTTCTTAGTTCGCAGCAGAGGTACATGCCGCGAGATTAAATTGTATTCCATTCCAGGTGAAAGACAGCCGGTAACATAGCGCATGTTTAATAATACCTAGTTAACTGTGATGTTGCTATACCACGGAGCGCCGCTTGCCCCGGCATATTGCCCTTGCAGGCCGCTGACAGCAGATACAATGACACGACAGGTAAATGGTTTGCCGCAGATGACAAAAGATGCAGAATCATATGGAACTACAGTATTCACTGAGAGTGTGGTGCATTCATCGTAACTTGGTCTTTGCCTGCCGCTAATTATCGGTTTATATGAAATATGTCTGCATAGCCTTAAACAGTCAATTTTGGTTGAAACCAAATGCAAGATCATCCGAACCACATGAGCTCATACAAAATTGAACTCGTGTTTACTGAATTTTATAAAGGAATTCGGTATATCCGAAGTTAGGTTTCAGTGGGATACCGTGTAGACGTTTTTTTCAGGTTTCGTGAACATTTTCGTTTTATTTAAATTAAATATAAGCAAAATAGCAAATTGTTTGAAACAGCAGAAAATTTATTGTACAAAAAATAGGTACACATATAATAGGTCAAAGATACACATATCGCTCTCATATTGGTTTTTTGAGAGTTCCTAATAAAGTGGTCATGCGTACCTTATCCGCCCATCCACCCTGCCCCGCCCCCACCAACCTCCTACCCCAACGGAAAGAGAAAGAAAGTTATGACTTCCAATATTGACAACCGGTTAATGAGTTGAAGTTAAAACATAACGACTGGCGATGTTTCAAGAAGTTTGATGCTTTCAAATTAAAAAAAATCTCCTCGTCTAAAACATTGTATTCCCTTAACCCCGTGACCTGATACCAAATAACATCATCTTTCAAGTTTTGTTTTGTTTGAAGTCACATGGACATTGGCTACTTCCTATATCGCCGCGTTTGCGCTGCGTATCCCTAAAGATTTCCTCAAATCTGTGCAGTGTTGAATGGGGTTTGTTAATTAGTGTAGACATGTTGTGATTATATTACCTGACTGTGTGTACATAAGACAGATTTAGTGAGAGAATTTATAGTGAACTTCTTTCTTTGACCTGGTTTATATTGGGCGCCCCAAACGCACAGAGGACAGACAGGTTTAACATAGACCACTTTTGAGGTTAAACTATAGGTATGCTATTGCGTGAAGGAAGGGTCCATTTTGATGAAAATGAACCCGGAGATGTTTGAATAATTCCGAAGAAGACGACCTGTGAGGTGAATAACAGTGCAAGGGGTTAAAGAATGACCGTCATGTGTTACGTGTACATATCACAGGATAGCAATCACGTTATCGCAGTGTCGTCACTGTACATGTACAATTGACAGGTTAGTTGGAGTGCATGTTCTCCACATTATCACCTTCCTCTTCCATTCACTTGGCAAAATAGAATTTATAGCAGCTATGGCAGACATCCTCCCTGCTGTTCATGGTAATATTTTACTCTATCCATGTTTATTTTTATGAACCAATTGATACATGTTTGGAATTATACCGAAATACAAGTTGAAACCCATGAAAGGACTTTTTGCGGTATTTTTTTATGGATGCTGTCGGTCTTTATTTCCATGACGCTGGCTCATCGAGTCATCATCTTATAAAACCACATCTTCGCCGTAATTAACATGTACTCCTGCCACAAAAACAAACAAACAAACAAAAAATAGCCTTACCCATGTTTCCTATGTTCATCAATGACAAAAGAAACCAACTCCAGAAAATTCGTACGTAGAAAGTGGCTCCTCTCGGCCCTTCGTATGGTGGGTTTGGCTTCGAAACGAAGTGAATAGACCACATGCAGTGACAATGTACCCTCACACACACATACACACACACACACACACACACACACACACGCACGCACACACATACACATATATATGTATATATATATATATATATATATATATATATATATATATATATATATATATATATATATATATATATATATATATATATATATATATTTGAATCAAAATCTATATGTAACATTTATTAACAGGCTTTGGACATACATGTATCTGTAAATCCATGTTTACATATCTTTGGGTCAGCATAATATTGCTGTTCGATTACTATAAAGATATATGCTAAATTATTGAATTTTGTTGCCAAAGGTTTGGTTCAAGCATATTTTATTTAAAAAAAAAACAAACCAAAAAACAAACAAACAAACAAGAAAATGTTAGAGCCAGCAAGAACTATATTATTCCCTCTCGCTGAAAGGGATAAAATAAAATAAAATAAAATAAGATAAAATAAAATAAAATGCACTGTAAATAAACACCTGTCACAGATCACTGCAATCACGAAGACATAAATAAAGAAGATAAGGACGTCACATAGAGGACACAGACAGTGACGATACATATGCATAAATGCAGTCTTCCCAAGGCAGACATATGGCAGCTATTTCATAAATCAATGCTTTGTAAATTTCAGTTTTTACCATTATCTGGTCCATGTAGTAGAGTTTTTACAGTAAAACAGTCATATTTTGCAAAGTATTCCGCTGAACTGTATACAGCGGGCATCCTGGTGGTGAAAAATATCTTCCGTGCAACAGCCACCAGCACATGACAATGCACCGACCACATCAATTTTGCAGAGGTCAGCATTTTAACAGCTGGACCACGCACGTAGTTTAGAAAGTATTTTTTTTTCAGAACAGAACAAATGGTCAGCGTTTTACTTACTGTTAAGTTTTAATTCAAAATTGTGCAAAGATCAGAGTTTAGTCATTTCGGATGAAACGTTATTCCACAGCAGGTGGGGAAATGAATTACCAAATAAATCTGTGCGTGCTCAGAAAAATTGTAAGTTTGGACAGTGATCGGAAACTACATCTTGATTTATCTGGAGTCATGTTTGACAGTAACTATGGTGTAGACTATCTTGGACCTAACTGAAATTTGTTCACCCATGCGTGCAGACAATCTTTCCTACCCGATTTCGTTATAAATTTGACGATGACTTATGAAACAACGTGTGCCCGTCAGTGTTGAAGCAAATGAGATCTGGACATTTTCTAGTCAGTCGTCATCTTCACGACAATTCGCGAACGTTACATCATCATACTGATGCCAGCTATCATAAAATGATCTGCATAATCCGCATAATCAAATATTTGAAAGTACGTTATTATTATTATTATTATTATTATTATTATTATTATTATTATTATTATTATTATTATTATTATTATTATTGTTGTTGTTGTTGTTGTTGTTGTTATTATTATTATTATTATTATTATTATTATTATTATTATTATTATTATTATTATTATTATTGTTATTGTTATTATTATCATTATTATTATTAACAACAACAACGAATCGGGTACAATAAAAGAAAACATAAGCGCCAAGGCACTATCATTAGACGATGATAAAACAATGAAAGTTGTGATAGCGTCAGTCTTTGGTTAACGACACACTGTATGTACTAGCTTCTGCGAACTACTACGATTGTAATTTCGCAGGAGCTCCTATACAATATATATATATATATGATGTTTGAAGATCGACATAGTCAAACAGCAATGGATTTTGCACTTTTAAATAATAGCATGCAAAAACACCTGCCAGAAATCCTTGTCTGCAAGTGACAATGCTAAATTATATTATGCGTGAAAATGAACTACAATTTTGACAAGTTGGAAGGTGAAGCATTTAAAAAGGGTAGCTGAATCGTTTTGGGTGTTTTCCTGGTGGTGAACACAAATAAAAAGTCTTTTAACTTGATTATGTAACAAATTAACTCTGGCTCTTGTTTTATCATTCTTCAATTTTTGTCAACGTAAACCACACAGAGACAAAAAACAACCGCAAAGTAAAACAGAAACACATTCACCGTTAAATTGCTTTACGCAGGTCAACAAACGTACTACAGCTGGGCATATCAATCAACGTAAAAATACTCTGCATCATATGTTGCGGCGCAAAACATACATTTTCTCAAAGTGCTACATATGAGTCTTATAATATTATCTAATAACTCAAATCGAGTACGTTTATTGCCTGTTGAGTTCACAATAGAAATACAGCTAGCACAGTTTCTAAAGAAAAGCACCAAATTGTCACAAGGCATCGCAGTCCCATATATATATATAACTTGGGTGTCATTCATTTACAGCTAGTATTAAAGTGTCTGGCAGGCCTAGATATCATGAGGTTTTTTTTAAGGTCAATTGTCACAGAAGAGTCTCGCCAGTGCTGTGCATATCTGCCATAGTACATCCACTGTCATCTTTTCCCGGGCAGCCAAAAGTGCACATCATGGTTGAGACAGTATGCGTCCATAAATGTACATTGCTACTCCGACACAGCCAAACACACCAGTGCAGACCGGCAGTTGAACGCTTTTGCAAGCTACGACCGCTTTGAAGACAGCTCACATCTTACAGCCACGACATGACAATTGTCAGAATTTGTAGATATGTATAAGAAAGAATCCCACAATATGCGACTCAATTGGTTCACAGTGGTTTTAGAAATTTTCGCCCAGCCTTAATTTCGCTTAAAAGTTTTGTGTTTTTTTCTTTTCAGTTTAAACATCGATGCATGTTTGAATTTCGCGCATCGACGGGAGCGTGAAATTCCAATGCACTGAGAACAAACATCAATCTTCTTGCACTTTACATATCAGTGATTCTCCACCCCAAATGACATTAATTTGCATCTGTTGCCACCCAATTAGAATAAGGTATCGAGTCAAGGTGCGTTGAATTCTCTCTTGTTTTTCAAGAAATTTATACTAATTTTTAATTTAGAGCATCAAGTAGTTGCGCCAAAAGCACGAAATGAACTCAAACGGGAATCTTTCTACGTGTCCAGTATTCTCGAAATGCTGCAGCCGAGCTGGTAGCTCAGAGGGGTGCCAACAAATTGTTAAAGGATACACAGAGAGGCCATTTTCTCGTTACATGTGAATGGTCCTATTTTCTCAAAGCATTTTGGATACGGAGTTCCCTGGTAAGCTGATACAAGCAGTAAAACACTAAATGGTAGAGAATGGCCGGTCACTCACATACCCACCATTCACAACGAAATTGATGTATTATGGATAACAAGCGATTGGCAAATGATTAAAGCATGTACAGACAAACTCAAATTCATGTCAATCATTTTGCAACAACACGACAATTTAAGAGATGGACGTGCTTGAATATGTAGACAAGATAACACTAGGATCGTGTATGACTTCTGCAATTTCAGTGAGCTTACATATGAAGTAACACTTTGAAAAACGTCTTTACAGGAAAGCGTGCAGCGTATTTTACCCTTATTTTCCTGCACATATGGGTCTAATTACCTAATTTCAGTAATGTTGTTTTACAAAGGGTGCATAGAAATCAGATAAATTACGCTTTATCATGTTAATGGGAATAGGAAGCAACATTGACCAGACAGTGTCAAAGGTTGATATTAGACATACGCAACAAAAAGTCACAACACCCTGACATTTGATTTACCCTTACTTGTTCAAACCATTCAAAACAGTCCGAATGTAAATTGCCGCCCACTTCAATGTTTTTTTACTTAGATTTCATATAAATAGAAAACATTTTTGCCGAGAATTGTAGATAAGCCCTTTAATAATTGCAAGCCCCAGCTCAATAGCTTTCATTTGCGTCGCTAGGGCGCGTTGCGCCAATCCGTGGCGAGAGAGCTATTGATTTAGTCTTATTCGGTCGATGAAGGGGTCAAAATAATATGAACCGGTCATAAAAAAGAAAAAAAAATAACGCTAGTTTTCGTGGATAATGATAAGATCCGATAAAAACCCTATTTAATTTGATGCAGTGTGGATACCAGTATTCATCCTGACAAGAAGTTAACATTTGGCGCCGAAAAGCCATGGGACTAACGGCTTTCAAACCGACACGAAAGTGTGTGTCCTCTTTCTTACTTCCAACAGGGAACCATTGCTCCTTCAGTGATAGTAGTTTGCTCTATTTCTAAGAATTTTGAGTCTGCATACTACGTAAGACATCATATCATTTGCAGTGCGCTTGTACATCTGCTAATTTAACTTCCATGTAGGAGATCAAGATGCACACAGCGACTGTACAATATGCCCTGATGCAGGTCACCAGGCGTGTAAAAAATTTTTCCATCGCGGATTTTATCATAATGTTATTCGTAACTAAGGAACTGGCCAGTGAGACAAAAAGCAAGGGGTGAGGTGAAAGCAGTTGGCCAACGACCTGTCAGAGAGTACTGCGACCTCCCGTGCACTTGTTTTCGGAAAACTGGACAAACAACTCAAAATTACGTATCAAGTTGCTGTGGACATTTGGATTTGGGAAAAAACGTTCATTTCGTACCTCTTAATTATATCTTTTTTAGTGATGACGTTCTGAATAGTGTTTTTAGCCTATAGGAAAATGGGTCACAGAAGCTTTCTTATTTTAACTAATGATTAAAGTAATCGTTTGTTTTATCGAATTATATTGGAATTTGTCTCTCTATAGTGTTGGCTTAACATTTTGTGGTCCGTAGTTCCAGAGAATTGGTGAGACCTGAAGGCCTGTCAACTAAAATATGCCTTAATTGTGCTTCTAATTCAATTTCTTTTATTTTTAAATTTTCATCAGTGGTAGAAAAGAGCTGAAAACATTCAACTCGGGGTTTGTGCATGTACCTTGACCCGGTGGCCGGCACAAAACCCTAGTAGCTGAAGGTGAGAATGTTGTAAAGGCTGTCAGACCAGCTTCTCACTGTTTAATTCTAATTAGGCCTGCAGGCATGTTGTATTTGATTTTCTGGCTATAACGTGCTCCGTGGTAAATGCCTGTCAACCCCTGCGAGCTGTAAGATCATGCACGCAATGCAAATTAGGTTCCTTTCTTAAATACCTACAAGAAACGCTGGCATCGTCTGGGCCACCACTTTGCAAATGAATCTGTGTAAATCAGCCTCGGACAGAAAGGCTTACAAGTGTTGACTACATGTATTGCAGCATGGACGAGGTCTCCGCGTATGATACCTCACAGCTTATCTAAGAGCACTCGAGTAACATCTTATACACAGAGCCTCATTTATGCCTGTTTATTGCCACGGTTTTGAGCGCATAGCGCATGCCTGGCAGCTCGAGTTTTGGTACACGCGTGTAGGAGCCATCAGCTTAAAGTAGACGGCACATGCGTCAAGGCCGAAGCCTCAGACATGACAAGTAGCAGGGCTTGTGATAATACGTAGCTAAGTTCGCACTTCCGCGAGACACTTTGTTAATGTGCGTATTAAAGACCATAGGAAGCTTGTGATTAGATTGCATTGCTTTTAATTTGTATGCTGTTTGGGATATCAAAATGATAACAAATCTAGGTGTCCAATTTACTGTCCATTTTTCACGCTGCGGATGAAAACTCGGTCAAGCACTGATCTATTAAATGTTATCCATTTCCTTTGATGAGCCATTGAAGACAAACATGGTAATTTGACCAGTGTCACTCCCATATACAGCGACAGCTGAAAATGGACAGGTTAGGCCTGTATTGTTTTTATTCTATTGGTTCAGTGAAGACCGTACGCAATGACTTAAGGGACACTTTAACAGGCAACTTGCGTATATTGGTGGTCTTCTATTCAATTTCTAGGAACAATGCTGCAAAATTAAATTAGGTGACAGCAGGAATCAATTAACGTTTATCTCGTGATTTCTGGGTCATTTTACTCTGGTTCTCAAGCTTAGAATAGTCAACACAAAGATACACGTGATGCAGCCTGGTGTACCAAAAATATGATTGGATTCTATTGAATACTTGATCATCAAAAAACAAAATGTTTGGACAAAAATCCTTAATAAAATGTTCAAGGCAAAACTAGTAAAAATATGGGTCAATTTCCGCTTTTGCTCTAAAGCACATACTGAACGTTGTGATCGGTTTCCAATAATTGCATTTTTCTACATTTCTTCTTGCTACCTGTAGCCAGGGGCTACAGGTAGCAAGAAGAGGCCTACGGCAGTTGCATGTTTGCCTAATTGTACTTAAAATCCTGTTAAGAAAAACTGTTTTGATAGCATGTTTTTGGCATAAATGCTAATGACTTCCATTCTTTTCTGACATGCCTAAATGCACATTTACTCACTATTAAAAAAATACTCAAAATTGACAGTATTTTCTCAAGTGTCACAAACCTGACACATTAAGTTGACACATTGACTCAGGGTTGGCAGTTAAATAGAGCTTAATTGTTTGAGGAGTAGGTATCATCATGGAGTTTGTTTTACATCTCTGGTACAGGATGTACATTGTTGCAGTCCTTGTTAGGATTTTCCTTGGTTTGCACAGGTGGTCTAGCTGCAACTGTTTATTTTACAATCACTGGGACTGAATATAATGCCCCAGCTTGTTTCCACTTCAGTTAAACATTGGCGGATGGTTTAACTAGGAAAAGCTGTCCAGCTAGAAAGGGTACATTTTGGTTCAGGGGTAAGTCAAATTGTTCTTATCTGAACCTGTACTATGAAAATTTGGTAATTATGGTTTGTTTGACAGGTATTCTTCTTTGATATGAAGCTCTGCATTTACAAGCAAAACTTCACATATTTAGCTAATTCATCAATTGCCACGTTCATATTTATTCATTATTATGTGGGTTGTCTTTGCTGAATATTTAGCTTAGGCAAGGAGCCGCTACTCAGAGAGACATGTACGGGTAAAAGGCTCCGAAACATGTTGAGTAGTTACCCGCTGAAGACCCTTTAATTCATTTGGGCTGATACAGCCTATGTCTAAATTTTACAGAGGAACGTGTGCAATATAGACAATAGTAATTCCATATATACACAGGTTAGACAGGGACAGGTTAGCTTATGGAGAGTAAAGAGTTCGAACTGCGGAATAGGATATTGACTACTAGGAAGTGGTTCTGGGCAAAAAGACACAAATACAATTTAGTTTTTATCCCACGTTTCTTACACATCCGTTTCCCCTTCCTGGAACAGCACATGTAAACGCAAATGGGCCCCAACTCTAGTGTAATTCAATACTTTGCAGGGCAAAGTTAAAAAAGTCAAGGAAACAAAGCAAAAATTAAAAAAAAAAAAGAAAGAAAAAAAGGAAAACACGAAACAAAAAAATCTTCTGAAGTGACAATTTTTGACTGCTGCAACCTTTTTTAAAATTCAATGCCTGCAGGAGGATACACATTTGTCCGTTATACGCAATGAGCGTTCTGAATGAATATAATTCTGTGCATGAAAGATCTTTATAACCATCAAATAGACGCTGACACCACAGACACAAGCCTTTATGAAACAGTTTAACTCGATGTTAAAGAAAAATAAAATTAAATTAAATGAAATGAACATATATAAGTACCTTGTTTGTCCAATTAAATTTCATACGCCTCATATTCCTTACATGCCATTTTTGTGAATGGGTTTTGATTTTTCGTCGAACGGTGCACTTAGAAATATCAACATTTTCAAGAATTGTGGACGGTCAATCATGCAGTTAAAATATATGGTGTCATGGGCCAATGACTCGTGAAACTTGAATTAGTCAGTCAGCCAACTTACCTGTTCATTTAAATAGATGGCATTTCGGTGTTTCAGGCAAAGTGACTTGCCAGCGTTATTCGGTGAAGCACAAATATTTTACACTTCAGTTAATAAACTGTACAATATGCTCAACTTACCATTCCTTTGTGGGTTCTGTGATCACATATCATTTTAGCAGGTCGCATATTCTATTGGGTGTTCTATGCAAGTTTTATGATATTTATGACATTTTGTGCTGATTTTGGATTCGCTATATAATGCACATACAAGCCACATAGCTAAATAGTTGTATCATACAATTCAGTCGGAATGTCACACTGAAGTCCCAACACTGGCCTAAATTAATTTAGGGTGACTTTTTTCTCTGTTTAGTTTTATCACAGAACAAAGGCATAACTGGAATAGCTTTTCTGTGAGCTCTTTTTAATAATCTTAGGGACAGTTTACAGGTTACCAGTAAATTACACTCGTGAAAACCTTCTACAGATGGGAAAGGTTTATTATAAAACCTAGGGACGAATATCTCGTCTGAAAGCTAAAGAACAAATAAATTTGTTTCGGGTTTTGTCAGCAAATGCCATATGTAGCAACAAAATAAGTTTCAATTCCTCTGTTTGTCATCTTAATACTGATTGATTAAAAGAAGTAGAAATGCATTTTAATGTTTTATACTTTAATCAGATTTTGCTCTAAAGACATTTAAAAAAGGGCTAGAAACGACTTTGAACTATATCAAAGGTAGGTACCTTTTATACAAACTACATTAAAAAAACAACATGATGCATCATAAAAATAGGGCATACTTCTGCAATTCTGCACAAAAAAACATGATCTGTACACCTGCATGTGAGTGTAATGCAGAACACTGTTGTAATCCAACAGCAACTAGTTAGATGGTGTTTCTGGCAGATGACAAATGAGTGACAGTAAATAATAGTTACTAAGGAAAACATGATTTTTGGTGATGTTCTGTTCATCATTTTGCATGGCCGTACTGCAGCGGTCCCCTTTCGTGGGGCTACCCTTCTGCCGGCATGCGTGACTACATTGAAGAGGACCACCGCACTGGTGTGGGTACTTGTCTGTGGTGGATGGGGAGGGGGAGGCACTGCTGCTGACGAATTTTGCATTCTGAGGCATCTTTGTTTTTTAATTTTACCGTATTGTGCACTTTTGCTGTTTACATTTATATTATTGTATCTTTTAAATTTTGGGTCACTTTTACCTTCATATTTATGTATTCATTTTCTCTCGTACGGGGGGGGGGTTTAACATTATCATCATCATCCTCATCATCATCATCATCATCATGAAATCTAAGGCAGTAAATGATTCAAATAATAAAGCAAGCAATGTGGGTGTAGTTGTTGTTATTGTTATTATTTTCATTATTATCAGCATTATTATCATCATCATGAAATCTAAGGCAGTAAATGATTCAAATAATAAAGCAAGCAATGTGGGTGTATATATATAAGGCTGACCACATAGAAGAGGTGGTCTTAAGGTCCACCTCTCTGGCGTGGCCAGTTGTATGTGGCGGCGGAGGGACCGCTGCTGCACAAATTTCGGGTTGTAATGCGCATTTCTTATTTTACTGTTTGCATACTTTTGTCGTTTATATATTCTGTCTATTGAATTTGTATCAATGAAACCTTTATCTCCATGCATTGAATTTTCTCCGGTATTGGGGGATGAATATGATTATAATCATTATTATTGTTATGAAACCCAAAGCGCGTGTATGATTACAATAATAAAGCAAGCAATGTGGGTGTTATATATTCAGTTGATCACATTGAAGAGGTATCTTAAGGACCACTGCTTTGGTGTGGCCACTGGACTGTGGCGTGGGCGGGGGGATGGGGACAACAACTGCGGACATGGCTTTCCGTTGTAAGATATATGTATATATATATATATATATATATATATATATATATATATATATATATATATATATATATATATATATATATATATATATATATATATATATATATATTATTTCACTGTATCATATAGCCCGGCGCGTAGGCGGTGCCCTGGCTACGCTTTACGGGAAATTAATTTACAATTGTATGTTTCACAGCAAAACAAAATAGTCCTTCCACACTCCACTTACGGATTTTAAAAAAAATTATAACTTTACGACCAATCAGATGATGGTTTACATTTTTGCGCTAAATTCTGAGACACATTTTACGCGAAAACAATTTTGCCAAATTACGCTAACTTTAAAATATATACTTTATGTTTTTCGACAAATCATGGGTGCAATTTACAATTTTTGAGAAAGGCAGCGAGGCATTTACGTCTTTAAGAATATACCCCTATACCCTCTCTGTATACTTTTGTTGTTCATATATCGTGTCTATTGAATTTGGGTCATTCATACTTTTATATCGATGTGTTGATTTCCTCCAATATTTGGGGTTCATTATTATTATTATTATTATTATTATTATTATTATTATTATTATTATTATTATTATTATTATTATTATTATTATTATTATTATTTTGTTGTTGTTGTTGTTATTATTATTATTATTATTGTAATTATTATGACATCTAAAGCAGTGTTTGATTGCAATGATAAAGTAAGCAATCTGGGAGTTATATATGTGGTTCAAACATGTGCAAAACTCTTGTATGAAAATTACAGAAAGGAGCAAACTTTCCACATGTTTATATCACTTTTCAGTCGGCAATGTGGGCATTTGGCGGTCATTTTGAATAACGTAATTTTGAACCATTTAAGGGCAAAATCAAAATTGCTATCCATCCAAGTGGTGGGGACTATAAAGGACATTCCTTGCTGGTAACTTTAGCTGGAACATGCAAATGTCATCTAAATAATTGTAATTAACCTTACATAAAGCTGGCTGGCTGACTAAATCAACAGTTCAATAAACCAGGAGAGATGGTGAACATTAATATGATATGATATGATATGATATGGTATGACATGATATGATATGATATGATATGATATGATATGATATGATATGATATGATATGATATGATATGATTTTATTCAGCACCACATTTAGAAATATACATATATAATAGGAGATGGACAGGAGCAAGGAATACCCGCAGAATACTATGAATTATTTCCAGTAAAGTCAAAGTCACTCTTGCTCAAGCGTAAACACGGAACATAAAAAGGATTTCAAAGACAACATTCGAACCTGGTTAAGAATTGTTTAATCATGTTGATAACTTTTGATGCCATATGTATAAACCTTTCAAACAAGTTTTCAAAACGTTTTTGCATGTGAAACAGTCATCCATCATGCAGGCTTCTTCTTCTTCTTCTTCTTCTTCTTCTTCTTCTTCTTCTTCTTCTTCTTCTTCTTCTTCTTCTTCTTTTTCTTCTTTTTTTTGTTTCATATACACATGCGTCTATCAGATCTGGAGAATGCAGTGGCAATATGGCATGCAGTGCTTATAATAACAAAATCACGTTTTCGTGTTAGACACCTAGGCAGACGTTTTGAGATGTGTCAGAAGACAGCTTAACGTCGGTGGGCCTCAAATCACAAAATTGTGATTTTCTTATTTTAATATCTCAAGAGTGCTCCTTAAAGATATGATAGCCGTCCATGAGAGACATGGCCAGATGCCTCTTTTGCACTTTAATTTCGCCATCTGAGGTCACCACTGTCACGGTATGTTTCAAACCTGGTGCATGCCTAGAAATGTCCTCTCTCAACTAAAAATGTGTCTCTAGATTTGTTTTTTTTTTATTTTATTTTTTTATTGTTCTGAGATTTTGTTTTCCAGGTTTGGCTTAAGATTAACCAAATTCACTTTATTTTCAGTTACGAGTTTCTGTAATATTGCTTCTCTTTTTCGGGTACTTCTACGTAGAGACCTTTGGGCCCTAGCAATAACTTTCAAAAAAAAAAAAAACAGTATACGGGTAGCTAAGAAATATTTCTTTAAGTCGCGTTTTGAAAGATATAAAAATGATATTAAGAACACTTGGATAACTATTAATGGTATTCTGAACAGACATAAAAAGAGAAACAAATTTCCAGAGTATTTTAAGATAAATGGTGAGACTGTTAGCGATAAAACCGTTATCGCCAATAGCCTTAATTCATTCTTTACCAACATTGGTCGTAATTTAGCCTCCCGGATAGATACTACTGCTGAATTTTCTTTTAGCAGTTATCTTACGAGCCCGATTCCTCATTCTTTTACTTTGAATCTTGTTACTGAGAAAATTATCCTCGATATTATAAATTCATTTACAGGTAAACAAAGCTATGGTCATGACAGATTATCAACAAATTTATTAAAGCTCATTAAACTGGAACTCTCTGTTCCGATAACTTTAATTGTAAATCAGTCACTAACGACTGGAGTATTCCCCTTATTGAAGATAGCAAAAGTGGTGCCAATTTTTAAGAAGGACGACCCCTCACTTATGGAAAATTACAGGCCTATATCAGTATTGCCCGCAACTTCAAAAATTTTGAAAAAGTAATGTACAATCAAATCTCTGAGTACTTTAAATTATACAATTTATTTTATGCTGGTCAGTATGGTTTTCGTGAAAACCATTCTACTGAACTTGCAGCTTTGGAATTTATTGATCGTATATTATTAGATATGGATAAGGGGAAAATCCCCATTAGTATATTCTTAGATCTTTCCAAAGCTTTCGACACCTTGAATCATGATATTCTACTTTATAAATTGAGATATTATGGTGTCAATGGTATTGCGTTAGATCGTTTAACAAGTTATCTAACAAATAGAAAACAATATGTTGTTTATGAAGAGATAAACTCCAACTCTTCAGAAATCTCTACCGGCGTTCCCCAAGGGTCAATTTTAGGTCCTCTTCTCTTCCTTATCTATCTTAATGATTTTAATTTAGCTTCTGCTTTCTTCAAATTCATTATATATGCCGATGATACAACTTTATTCACTTCCATTTTATTTATCAGTGCTGAACTCTCGAGGATTAGCACTTGGCTGAACGTAAACAAACTGTCCCTGAAAATTAACAAAACAAAGTTCATGGTTTTTTATCAACCTCAACGGGATGTTATAGCCCCTACACTTGAGATTGATAATGTAAATATTGAATGTGTGGACGAATTTAATTTTCTTGGTCTGTTGCTTGACAAGCATTTGACATGGAATAGTCATATACAAAAAGTTGCATAAAAAATTTCACAGACAATTGGCATAATGAATAAATTAAAGAATTTTCTTCCTTCTTACATTTTACAAACTATTTACTGTTCCTTAATTTTCCCGAGATTCAAGTATTGTCTTCTCGCATTGGGTCATAAATCGGAAAGACTTGTAAAGCTTCAGAAAAAGGCCATTCGCATAATTAATCATAGCAATTATAATGCCCACACCGGTCCCATCTTCAAATCTAGAAATATACTTAAGTTAGAAGATATTTACAAATTACAGGCTTTAAAATTCTATTATAATCTCTTAAATAATCGACTTCCTGTGTACTTTTCTACATTTTTGATTATGTCAACAAACCAAGTCCATGAAAATGACGCGAGAAGGCAGCAGTTATTAGTAATGCATACTCAACGTGTATTTGCCAAAAAAATGTTTGCGCCATGAAGTTATCCGTATTGTCAATGAAACCCCTCAAGCTGTTATTGAAGAAGTTCATACTCACAGTTACTTTGGTTTTTCATATTATGTAAAAAAAGCAATTATTCTGAACTACTCAGATACATGTACAACCCCAAACTGTTATATCTGTAGTATAAATTGATTCGTTAAAGCTGGATTTTTTTTCTCTGGAAAAGCACGTAGTCTGTAAATTTTACCAAAATAATGGCTTTCATGATCACGAATATTTTTTTGATACCATATGTTTGTTGGGTGGCACACACGATAGCGGTCTGATAAAGACCTTAATGTGTGTCTCCCTGACCAAGATTTAATTTTACCTTTTTTTCTTTCATTAGTTATATTGAATTGACTTGAGTGTTGTAATTAACAAGTATATGGTTTTCATCTGTATGTTTTATCTGGTCGAATAAAATTCTTCCTGATTCGTGATTCCTGATTCCTGATTTCAACGGGTTTCTGGTGCTCAAAACCTTTGGAATACCACTGCATTACGTGCAACCTGTTCTTGGGTGGTTACTGCACTGTGTGTAGATGTGAATAGTCTTTTTAGGTCTCTTTGTTTTTGACCCTATCTCTGGTAGCCAAAGGGGGTGCCTTTAACTTAGCAAAACTTAAGGCCCTCACACAGCATTTGACGGTTCCTTTCTTTCCGATTTTCAGGTAAATTTTCATTATTCAAGAGTACGGCATTTTGCCTGCTACTCTGCTGCAGTATTACGAGCGAGTACTGAAAACAAATGTATCGTAGATTTTTTTTTCTTTTCTTGATACATTTTTCAACAACTTTTGCTACCATGTTTAAATTCAAGGTAGCATGCATTAATACATATATCTGATAAAGGCCTTCTTCTTAATTTGTAAAAATCTCAAGATGATTGTTAATTGGGAATCAAAATCCTTAGATCTTTTGATTTGGATATTAGGGAAAAAAAGCCCCATCTCAAGGCTGAAAAGCGCGCAGTGATGGGTTATAAATGTTGCCATTGTCACTGTGGAAGATTCATCTTTGCCTTTATACCAAATTTGAATGATAATCCTTTACATGACATTTTTGAGATATTGTGGTAAGAAGTTAATTTTTGAATGATAAATGTCGTAATTCAACACTGAAAAAGGACCAAGCTCATGGTCGTGCACGAAGTGTTATGGGTCAATGGGTAGAGACCTATCTTTAGATATGTAACATAATTTGACGAGTTAAGTATGGTTAAAGAGCTAACAAATTCCACAAACTGAACATTGTTATTATCCAACTTTTAAATCTCAGATTAAAACATGTCTCTATATAAGCACATACCTTCAGATGGAATTCGAATGGGATAACAATTTGCAGAATTAGGACAAGTTAGAAGATTAAGATGGCAGGATAACTAGGATGCTGCCACCCACAGAGTTTCTCTCCTTGGAGACACCTAGCGGCAAGCTGTAAAATTACTTGCATTATTACATGCATGGGTCAACGGAACCATCACACCCAAGTCGCCCGCAGATTTTTTTTTTTTTTTTTTGAGGGGGTGGTGGTGGTGGTGGTTTTATTGTGCTTGTTTTCGTGACCAAAATTGCGAGTTTAGTACATTGATGCTATATAGGGCTGACATCTCATCATATCTATTGTTTAATGCAAAGTCCCTCACATTTGTACCGCCCGACACGCCCGTCACAGCATGTAACACCTATCCAAAGCACTTACAATTAACTTTAAAAGTATTTATTTTTATACGATTTGAAAAAATATTGTATGACACATCATAGACTAGCTTTGCACATAAGTTTTTGGGATTTTATTGTGAAGGGATTAAAGGGGCGAGCATTAACTATTTTAGAAAATTGGGACGGGCGTTACGAGGACAAAATCTAATTCTCACCTGAATAAAATCACTTTAAATAGTGTGAACATATGTCTATTTCTTAAAAGATTTTGATGGAAGAATATGCTCAATGAACAAGAAAAAAATGTAGTAACAAAACGACGAGAATGCATAGCGTTTGCCATTTCAGCTAGGCGACTGGTGCCAAAGGTTGCAGCTTCGAGTCCAGCTCGTTCCGAACGTACAATATATATTTTCGGCATTTCCTTAATACTGGTGGATTGAAGTCCCCGATTATGAAAATAAATGCCGACTCAGTAAATATACTGCATAACCTTGTTGATATGGCACTCACACATAATTACCTCCATTGAACTATTCTTTTTAAAAATGGGGATTTGGTCGAGTGGATATGTGCGTTTCCCATTTCCGCAAGGTGGCTGGTGCCAAAGGTTGCAGGTTCGAGTCTCGCTCGTTCCGAACATACAATATAGAAAATCGGGAAAAAAATTACTAGAATTTTTGTTAATTAGTCACCGTGTATATGTTATCAAAGTATGAATTGGATTGTACATGAAATTTAAAATGTTGTGGTTTTTGCAAATTTGAAACTGTTGACTAATCAAATATATAGATTTTTAAACAAAAAGAAAGAATTTTAAATTTTGAACTGTATGTCCCTAGTTACAGGGAAATGTCCTTAAACGACTGAATTAAAAATATATATCTCACTTGCCATTAAATGATAATCATAAGGTTAAGGTACAAAGATAGCATGATAAGGTCGCAACCTGACCCGATCCCTGGTCAAAAACTCAAAGGGAAGGCCAGAAGGCCGCCTCAATATCACACTATTCTTGCAGCAAAATAATTTTGAACCACATGCTAAATTCTTGGCTGTTGTTCCAGTGATTATATTATTGGGCAGATCATTCCACAGCTTTGAGGATTTGTAGAAGGAAGCATCAATGGTAACTAGGTCCATCATAAGATTTGTCAAACTTTCAGACACTTACTGGTAACAGGCTAATATGCAATCAGAAACCCGTTTTAAAAATTTGAGTAAGATATGCTGAAAAAAACATGAAAAACGCCATGTACATCCTTTCAAGACAGCTGAGATATTCTGGAATCAGTGTCCTTCATACACACTTTTTTAAACATATTATCTAATACGCTTTAATTTAGAATATAAAGTACCATCTTGTTTTCACATACCTGAAGTATGCGTTTAGATTTGTTTTAGGCGAAAGGGATACCTGCTGGATGTACAATTATCAAAATATGCCTGGGTGAAAACAGTATATAGCAGCTCTCTGGGTTTTAAGTCCAAGAAACTGCTTTGTCTGTACAGACTTTTAAAACGAGAATTGTATTTGGTGGCAATATAATTTACTATGTTGTCACCTGTGAGGCAATGGTCTAGCTGAAGTCCTAAGTAAATAAGTTTTTTATTGCATTTTATGATTTTGACAATTTAGTGAAATATTTCTCAATTTCCTTTGGATCCGGAAAAGATACATTCTATTTTTCCCAAATGAACAGAGAGCCTTACCGTAAAAAGGTTAATCAGTACCTTCTACATAAAGCAGACGTTTACACGGGACACTCATTTGTATGTCGTTAACGTAGCAAAGATTTAAAGAAGGGACAGGATAGTAACTTGTGGTACCCCGAACGTGACGTTTACAAAATCAGAAATGACTCCACTTGCGCTCACCACTTGTCATCTATCAGCCAATAGAGACCTTAACCTGTCAACAGAGCCAATACCCATAACTTCTACCTTGTGACAAAGAATATCACGATCCATCGTGTCAAACGCTTTCTGGACATCAATCAGCACTACGCTGGTGTATTTACCTCACAGATATTGAGTTCTAATATGTAGCCCAGCAGGTGGACTAGACAGACATCAATAGAAAAACCTCCTCTGAAGCCTGATTGGAATTCAAAAAGGAAACTGTTCCGATCTAAGAAGGCATTCGGATGAATATAAACGGCTCGTTCTAAAATCTTTGAAAAAATACTTAAAATAGATACTGGCCAGTGATCTCCAACGTTCGATCTAGATATCATTTTAAACAAATGAATAAATCGTGCTGATTTCAAATCCATAGGTAATTATTCAGAGGATATAGACAAAATGATTAAAATGTGATGAGAACAGACAAATAATGAGAACCATTCTTTAAAAAGCGTGCTGGAATTTGATCGAGACCAGGGTATTTGGAGAGGTTCAAGTTCAAAAGCTCTTTCTTAACAAAGGATTCTGTTACCGGTTGAAGAACAAAAAGAATTCTTCATCACTGCTTTTGCCTCTATTACCGGTTGAAGAACAAAAAGAATTCCGGGTCAATGTTTTGCCTCTACAACAATTTCTAAAACTAGAGTCTATGTCATAAACACCTGTTGTAGAATAGAGCCTCTGAACCAGAGCCTCTATTACATGAGTATAGAAAGAATTTATACAGTTCGCAGCTTGGTCTGGTTCGTATGCAGAGCGTTTTTCTCGAGTAACCAAGGTCTCGGAATATAGACCACATCTTTCTTTGGATTACGTGTATGTTCTTCGAGTTCAGCACGGGAATAATTGGATTTAACTTGTTTTATATCTCTTTGCACTTGGTCTCTCAAGGCACAATATTGCTTATAAATTGAATGGATTTTGGCAGAGTCTTTGTCAGAACTTTCATCCTTTTCATGTTTAAATTTTAAGCAGAGTAAACCTCGTTCATGTATACAGTTGAGAAGATCACCATTCATCCATGGGTTAGTGTGGGTTTTTATTCGGATGTCTTTACATGGAGCAACTTGGTCCAAAATAGAAAGAAACTGTAAATAAGGAATAAGTATCGTCTACGATGGCACAGCACTTTATTCCTCACGAGTCTGTTCCTGGTCTTTGGAATCATGATTTTTATGTATCTGTGCTTGTGAAAAAGTCCACGGATAACTGTGGGAACGGACAATTTGTCGCAACCAAAGAGAAGAATATTAGCTATGTTCTGTCACTTGTTGTGTCTATTCAAGTTTGGTGGAAACCAGGAGCTAGCATAATGATAATGATAATGATAATGATAATGATAATAATAATAATAATAATAATAATAATAATAATAATAATAATAATAATAATAATAATAATAATAATAATAATAATAATAATAATAATAATAATAATAGTTTTATTTAAAGATGGTAAACCGTGTCATTATGGGCACAATGGTTTTCAATGGGCCATCTATCAAGATATATTATAAAATACTACATGTGTACCTGTAACTAATTAAAACTAAAAGAAGCATTGATTTAAAAAAAAATAAAAAATAGAATAAACATACAGTTCACAGGCACTCCCTGGTAAAATTCGGTGTATCTAATGTAAAATGTTCTTTTTCGTGCAGACATCCTTCTAAGTATTGCACATGTCGTGTTTTAACGGTATTCAAGTTTGGCCACTGTTTTATGTGATCACTACGCCTGTTCCACAGTATCGCGCCTCTGTGCTCAGAAGTCCTCTGACCAATAGTTTGTAGGCTGGCATATACATATTTCCTGATTGACTATTTCTCGTGCTATAGGCATGAATATGCTGAACATCTGTAAAAGCATCCTGGATGTATTGTGGCGCTGTGCCATGTGCAATTCTGTACATGAGTAATCCCTGAATATATTCTATTCGAGCATCTATCGGCATCCAACCGAAAGATCTAAAAAGATGTACAGTCCTCACTTCATTAACATTTTTTACATTTAGTATTGATCTAGCATACAGTTTCACGCATTTGTGTATTTTGATCAAAAGCTCCTTTGAGCAGTTACCCCACACAACACATCCATAATCAATTATTGGTTTAAGTAGTCCAGAAAAGAAGCTCTGTCTAGCTCTGAGTGGTAGTAGATGTTTTATTTTGTTGAGATCGTACAACCTGCTCTTCAGTTTGGAACATAGTTGTGTCACATGGGCATTCCAGATCCTTTTGCTGTCAATGTGCAGACCAAGTAGTTCGTGTGTATCAACATTTTTTACCTTGAAATTGTTTACAACGATTGAGAAATTATCCATCTATTCTTATAATCTCTGTGTTGTCCCTATCAACATACATTCGGGGTTTTTTTCGAGATTAAGAGCCATCCTGTTGCTCGTAATCCATTTGTGGATAGGTTGTGCATCGGTGCTTAAAGTGAGGTTTACGCTCTCAATTGTATGACCCCTTAGTGTACCACGTAGATTCATCTGCGTACATTTCCAAGCGGGTATTGCGAACTTCGAGTATAATGTCATTCACAAAAATAATAAATAAAGTGGACCTAATATTGATCCCTGTGGTACTCCAATGTCCCGTGGCATACTGAGAGAGAGATGGCCATCGTAGCTTACACACTGTTGACGATCATGAAGGCATGAGTTGGACCAATGCAAGCTGTTTGTTCAACAACCATATAGCGATATTTTGTGTAGCAAGAGTTCATGATCAACGAGATCAAACGCCTTCCTCAAATCAATTAATAACACTCCACACAATTTGCCGCTGTCCATGCTTTCCATGAAGTAATCTGTTAGCTTAACCATTACCGTTTCACAGGAATAATATTTCCTGAAACCAGACTGTTCTCCATGAGAAGCTTATGTTTTGCCAAGTTTTATTCTAAAGTTAAATACCTTTGACAAAAGAACAGAAAATGTTGAAAATCTTCAGTAGGGTAAGTTAAAGAGCATGTATGCTGCGGGATGATGAGGACTTTGAAAAGATCAAGTTAAGCGTCGAGAAACCCAAACGTAATTGGGTATGACAAATGTTGGCAAATTTGTGCCCGTGCGTATAGTTATGAAATATCATCAACTGCTCGCAGGGTTGCTTTCGGATTAGATTAAGATATTTGGAGGCAAATGAAATCTATGATATTGGAAAGGAAAATAATTCCACAGTCTGATATTATCAGCGTGGTAGATTTTTTCTAAACGTTTAGTCTTGCACTTTAAGGGACACATGGAGCTAATATGGCGAAAGTTTCGAACTTTGAGTTGGAAGAATTAGGTCAAACAGATAGGAAGGAGTTACATTGTGATAACTTTTGTAAATATAGAGTAACAGAAAATATATTCTTTTGTTGGCGACAGTAGACAAACCAAGTGGACAAAAGAGATAGACATGTGATGTTTGGTTTAAGGCGCCAGTTCATATTTTGGTAGCCTCAAACTGTATATTATTCTAATCATAGTTAAATATAGTCTAATCAGAGCTTAATAGGGAAGTTTGTATTTTACGCAGAAGAGCAATGGGCTAGCTGGATTTGTTGGTAATGCGAGTAATGTATGCGTGCCAGGATAAATTTTATTCAGATGAATACCAGTGTGACTTTGCCGTGGGTATTTCTTAGT